>MU673065.1:25736-66038 GCA_026770625.1 Nicotiana glauca
TAATTTCAGCCAATCACCGCACGAGCACCAATCAGAAATGCCCCATCAAACCGTGGTAGAATTTTGTAGCGGGAGAGGTTGCAATGTCCCGAGCTACGTCACAATCGTCGGTTCATCTAAAAGATAGTTTTAATTATACACTTATCTTATGCTTTTACAAAATCATGCCTTATTATTATTGAAACTGCTTTGTTTAGCAACGTTACCCTGTTTAGCAACGTTAACCTAACGATGCAGACGGTATCACCAGATCAAAGTTGAACGAGTCAAGCAAAGACAGCGGAGATACGAACTAACCTCCCCCTTACAAAACTCACGATTTTTCTTTCGATGGAGGCACTAGGATTGCGAAATTATCAAACTTATTGTACGCTCATGGAAAAAATATTATTCAAGAATACGACTCTCCGAACCGTTGCACTTGCCAACATTTGCTTCAGCACACACTAGTGATGTCCCGTATGTCACAATGCTCCTAGTAATCAAAACGCCGCAATCTGCTATCAGCTAAGAAATCTGTACTGTCATTTGTTGTTTTATTTCTTGCATAAGGATACTATTTTAACTTCCAATTTGCATAAGGCTACTATCACACATCCTTTTTCCTACACCCGAAAGGGGTACAAAGGAGTTTTTTCCAACTTAAAGTGACAATCGAAATGGAATTATTATTTTATAAAATTCAGAGTCGCCACCTGGGATAATTTATGGTGTCCCAAGTCACCAATTCAAATCCTTAATCGAGGAAAAGATTGACTTTGTATTACAGTCCGCGAACACATAAATTCGAGTAAGGAATTTTTTAACCCGGGAGAAGATATTAGGCATTCCCGAGTTCCGTCGTTCTAGCACGGTCGCTCAACTATTATAATTGGCCTATTTACTTGATTTTAGTACATGTTTTAGCCTATGGTGCAATTGTAACTTTATAACCGCTTTTATTCATTTGTAAGGAAGATTGCAACGTCATTTAAAATATGTCTTGAACCATGTCACATAAATGCACCCGCAGTGCGCAACACATTTTATCTAACTTCGTTAAGATTTGGATTTGGGTCACATAAATGCGCACCCAAGTTTAGGAAGCTAAATTGTTAAATTGCGCGCCTAAAGCAACTATGCCTTTTTTAAATTTGCGAGGGCCATGGAAATTCAACTAAATGGCATGCCTCGAATTCTAAGGATTAAAATATTCAAGACTAATGACATGAGGGTCGTGCATTTTTGAGATTTTGTTTGGCATGACGCACCTCGATACAATTAAAAGAGTTACACTTAATTAGGCCTAAGGGATATTTCTACTTACAAATGATAGAAGAGAAATTAGGTATAACTATTAGCAAGAAGGTTTGGGGTACATGCTTGGGATTCTGTTCATTTAAAACCAATTAGTTCGAGCTTCTACCCAAAGAAGTTATTGAAAAGGGAAAATTGGGCTCGAAATGAACACATAAATGCGGCCAGGCGAATTCTCGTCCATTTCTAAGTGGGCCGCAGGTCTAGTCCCAAACTATATGATTCCAGCATTCGTATAGACCCCAGGAGTAACATAAGAATTAAGAACCAACCCATTTCTTCTACTAATCACATATTAATGACCTTTACCAAAATTGCAGATGTTCAAGAGTATGCAAAGAAATGAATTAGGAAAGATTGAACTCAACCAGTAGCAGAGATTTCATCAAGGCTAACATCTGGACAGTTAAAATAGTTGTTATATGGCACTTTATGCAGTAATCTCAGCAGAATATATTCGAACCAAACAATCATACTTATGTAAATCTAAAATTTGAGATAAACCCCAACTAACTATCATGAAAACTAGCCTACGACGATACGGCCTGCACTAAGCAATTAACGTACTTTGCCACATGATTTCATCCAATTTTCAAATAAACTTCCTCATACGCCTCAAAATAAATCAGAGATGACTACAGCCCCTAACTCCAAAACTCACACTCTATGATGATTCATCAAAAACAGAGATGACTAATACATGGACAACAAAAAAAACTCAAACCCATGAAGGCTAAATAGCTAAACCGTAATTTGTTCAATATTACAAAACCAAGATTAATCTAAGACAAAAGTGAAAAGATAAATCCAAAGGGAATCAGCTGATTACATCCTATTCATTGATAAATATACTAGTCAGAATCTTTCTAAAACTGAGTAGCACATGCTGTACATGAAATTTAAAGAATGAGAAATGAAACTTCAATAACAAACAATCATCATATTTCATCACATTTCAGATTCAAACTTCAAGTTACATTCAAGTGATATCCATGGTGCTGAAAAATACCAGAAAAGCAAAAAAAATAAGAACAATGAAGGATCAGCAGCAGCAAAATTGTAATCAGCAGCAATGTAACAGCGTTGACAAGCTGAAACCAACCCAAGCTTCAAACCAATTCCAAGCAAACTTAAATCAAATTTGTACACCCAAACTCAATCCATTTTTCCGCCCAAATGACCGGATTTGAAAACCTTTTCAGAAGTTTTAAAACAACATAGAAGACCAAGGAGCTGAAACCTAATGAGATTTGAGCATTTTCAACAAAGATAACCTAGAATTTCAAGTATTATCTCAGAATTTACTCAAAATTACTCAGCCGCTTCTTTTCAGAATTTTCACTCTAAAAAATCTCTCCCTTGAATATCAAGTTAGGGTGCCTTTATAGGCAAGGTTCTAGGGCAGCCTAAAAGAAATCAATTTTATACATAGAACCTTTTGAAATTTTTGCTTTTGCTTAGAAATCCCTACTGTAAAATCCAGAAATTCAGAATAACCCCAGCCCTAGCTTCCTAGAAGCTTCCCTACTTAATTAAGAAATATTCTCTCAATGAAAACTCTCCCAAGTACCCTTTAAACCCTTGGCATTTACCATCAGAACCAACTGGGTCAAGTTGACCCAAAACCCAGCTAGAGATGGGTTTACCAAACCCGGCTAATCCCCTTTCCTTTGGGCCTCTAATTAACAGAGACCAATTCAAAATCAAACTCAGAAAACCAATGGGCTAAACGAAATTACCCCCACAAAAACCATAGTCCCTTTCTCTTGCAAATAAGAGAGAAAAAAAGAAGTAAAACAAAAGAAGCAAGAACTTAAAACAAACATGAACTTACAACTTTTAATTTCAGACATGCAATAATAAACTAACTCAGAATGGAAAAAAAAAGAAAATAATAGTGAGAAGAAGAGATGGAGCAAGAAGAGAATGAAAACTGGAACTAAACGAACAGGAAAACAATAAAAAGGACTTGAAACACCTAATTGGAAGTGGACAGACCTCTGCCATGGCTTTGAACTGACCTCTATTATCCCGAGTTCGAGCCAAAATTGGTATTCGTCGTGGGTTCATTGAAAACCAGCGAGAAACACCAATTTAGACCCTAACCGGTCATGGACACTTGAAGAAGTCAAGAGATTTTTACTTTCATTTTTCTGCCCCCTTTTTTTTTTAGATTTGAAATCAACTCCGCTTTGTGACTATTCGAGGTATATGGAATGGGGATTTGGAATGAGGGAGTCATGAGGGTTCTCTGGTATTGTATTTGGGGTAGTTTGGGATGGTATATGGTTTCTCCGCCACCGGAAATGGCGAAGAGATATGAGGGCAACACTAGGGTTGTGCAGGAAAGAGATGAGAGAGATGAACGTAGGGGGGTCTGTTTGGACTGAACTAATCTCTACAACTTTAGGACAGATTTAAGTGGGATGAAAGACGTGATCTGTTCTGTCGGATGAAGCAAGATGAAGGGTCCAGATTGAATACAAATTATGGAACTCTAAACGATCGCGTTTTGGTTTCAAAGAAAGTTGGACCGGGTAAAACACAGATTTTGGGCCAAATTGGGCGGGTTTATGGAGGAGAATAATTTGGTCCTACGAGTTTAAATTGAATTGGCCCAAATATGATTCTCTCAATTCTTTCATTTTCTTTTCAATTCAATATTTTCAAAAATTCTTTTGTTTTTTCCAAAATTAAAATTAATACCTAAGTTAAATCCTATAAAATTCAAATAATTTAACTCTAAATAATAAAAACCACAATTAATTTAAAACCAATTTAAAGAAATACCTACCAAAAATCAAAACTAAAATTAAAAAGTGCAAAAATAAGTTATTTTTTGTGACTTTTCCATTTCTTGAAACAACTATTTTGCTAATTAATCTAAAAAATGTAAAATTAAGTCATAAATGCAAATGCAACACATTTTTATATTTTTCATTAATTAGACAAAATTAACATGTGCAGACAAATGCAAGCAATTAACCAAAAATGCTACAAAAATCTACGAAATTGCAAATAATGGAAAAAAATTATTTTCTTGAATTTATGGGAGTAATTCACATAGGGTGAATATCACGTGCTCACAACTTCCCCTCTTTGCTTGGAAACATGAAGAGTTTTCGCGTAAAATTAAAGTTAGCAGATACGAGCGATTTTTTCCCATTTGAATACTCCTGGGAAGCATTTTTGAATGATTTGACCGCACCTTGCTTCCGAGGTTGCCTACATATCCTTGGCTATAAAGGAATCAGGTCAGTGTAGTTCAGAAAGTTTTGGTAGCTGGGAACACCATGAAGTTGTGATTTCAGTGTTGCTGCTACTACTGTTTACTAAACTCCTTATTACACCATGACAACATAAAAGAAGCTAGACTATACTATGATCTATGCATTACAAAAATCCTATCTATATACTTAAACTTGATCTTGTGATTTCTGTTGCCTTGTTGACATGTATTCTCTGGGTGAAGTCCCTCTGTTGCCAGTTTGAATTGTAATCTGAGATGTTTTTTCTTTTCTCCAGGTGGACACCTGATTGCTGAACTTGAACTATCCTTCTCCGAACATTGGTGCTTTCCTTCGTTCTTCAGGTGGGCTCCTGATTACCGATGCTTGATTTGCTTTGTTCTCTAGGTGGGCTCCTGATTACCGACACTTGATTTGCTTTGTTCTCCAGGTGGGCTCCTGATTACCGATGCTTGATTTGCTTTGTTCTCCAGGTGCGCTCCTTATTACCGATGCTTGATTTTCTTTTTTCTACAGGTGGGCTCCTAATTACCGATGCTTGATTTGCTTTGTTCTTCAGGTGGGCTCCTGATTACTGATGCTTGATTTTCTTTGTTCTCCAGGTGGGCTCCTTATTACCGACTCTTGATTTGCTTTATTCTCCAGGTGGGCTCCTAATTACCGACGCTTAATTTGCTTTGTTCTCTAGATGGGCTCCTGATTACCGATGCTTGATTTTCTTTGTTCTCCTGGTGGGCTCCTAATTACCGACACTTGTGTTGCTTTGTTCTCCAGGTGGGCTCCTGATTACTGATGCTTGATTTGCTTTGTTCTCCACGAAGGCTCCTGATTACCAACACTTGAGTTACTTTGTTCTCCAGGTGGGCACCTGATTACCAACGCTTGAATTGCTTTCTTCCCTGAAAATTGGTGTTGTTCTCCCTTGCTCTCCTGAGAGGTGCCTGTCTTCAACAACATAGACAAAACAAAGAAAATTTTCTGGCCCAGTTTGGTAGCTGGGCACATCTGTGAGTGTTAACTGAATCATGTTATCAAATATCACTAAGAATTTGAAAGCTAGATCCCATTATCTAGGAGGGTCCTGAAAAATCCTAGTTCAACGACAATTTTAATCCTTAATTATATTTTCTCAAGGTATGACTTCCGCTAAATCTTGTTATCTAATAAGCTCTTCAAACTACATCCCATTATCCATGAGGGTCCTGAAAATCAAAATCAAGACTTATCTAAGAGTGACAACTTTTAAGG
Source organism: Nicotiana glauca (assembly GCA_026770625.1). NCBI lineage: Eukaryota > Viridiplantae > Streptophyta > Magnoliopsida > Solanales > Solanaceae > Nicotiana > Nicotiana glauca. The sequence goes on from MU673065.1 coordinate 31,529, forward strand.
CTGAACTATACTTCCCTACCGCAGAACTTACGCTAAATCTTGTTATCTAATGAAAATCTTAAAGCTAAATCCCATTTTGGAAGAGGGTCTTGAAAACTCCTAATTGAATCCTATCTCAAGCATACAAACTTTGAAGCCAACTTATAATCTTTTGGGGTACATTTATGCTAGATTTTGCTACTCATGATTGTTTTGAATTTTAAACTAAGTCCCATTTTCCACGAGGGTCCTGAGAATTTACAGTCAAACCTATGTGGTGCTTGCTTTTCCTTACGGAGGGTTCCTCCGAAACCAATGAAATTTTTTGCCCTTGTTTCAATCAAATAAAGATCTTGTCAGTTTAAAATGTGGTGGTTAGTTTGCGGCATTCTTGCTGAAAGTGGTCTCTCCGCTGCCATGTTTTGTTTTGACTGGCTTCCCACAACTGGCCAAGAACAGCGTGACTTTCTGACTGACTTTCAACCACATGTCCTTGGATGACCCACGTGTTCTATACCTAAACCGTTTTGTTACATCTCTGACCCATCTATCTGAACCTCTACATATCCCATGAAATTACTAAACCATTCCACCGATGGAACGTTCGCTGACCCTTTATATCCCATTTTACGTCATACTGTCTCTGTCAGTGCTTTGGTCGTACTGTTCTTGGTGAAATTTTGGAAGTTGGTAGTGAGCTTTGAAACCCTTTCTTATTTGCTCAAACAAATCTGACACTGGAAACATCTTAGAGAAATAAACCCAAAAGAAATGAAATGCAATGGCTTTGAGAGTTAGGGATAAGAAAAATTCAAAACTGGAAGATTGTCTGTAGGGGAAAAAGAAAAGATACTCATCTGAGTGGAGCAGCTGGTACCAATGATCATGGCATGCATTTTGGATTAATCGTCCCAGTCCGTCCAACCAATTAACTTTTAGTTGTTGTACTTTATGCCCCAATATCTTCAAAATACAATTTCTTCACCAAAACCTTGACCTCGGCCTGCAGTGCTCCGACGGGTTTTCACCAACAAACCTCTCTCATTTTTTCATCTCTTAACTCACTTTCTCCCTAAGGTTCCCGTGAAGGTTTTGACCAATAAGACTCTCTCATTTTTTGATTTCTCTCAGCGTTCATCGCCTTACGGTGCCCATGAGGGTTTTCACCAATAAGACTCTCTCATTTTCATTTTCCTTGTTTGGACCGGAGTGTTAACCCTGATATAAATCACCTCTAATTGCTCGACTTGGCATCTCTTGAAGACTAATCAGAAGGACTTTTTTTGGACCGTAATGTGGACTTTTAGACGGGGTTAGAAAAAAAGGTATCAAAAGGCTCAAAAAAACTCAACTGGGTTCAAAGTTACAACTTTTGGAGTCAGATTTCTTACAACAACCGCAACTTCTGCCCATGTTTATTTACTTGGGGACTTTTGGATTCTTATTTTGACGGGACCGAACCATGAGGATGCCTACATATCCTTAAAAGGAATCAGGTAGAACGTAGTTCATGACATAGAAATTGCTTTGTTGTTGTGATTTTCTCTTTTCTCTTTCTTTTCTTTCTCTTCTTTTCTTATTCCTTTTTCTCATTTTGTTGTTTTGTTGTTGTTGTTTTTTTTTTCTTCTTTTTTTTCCTTTACATATCTTTCGCCCTTGCATTTTTAATATTTGCTACTAATTCCAAAAAAAGGGTATGAAAGGAGGTAAATAAGGCTCAAAATGGGTAACAAAGGATAAATTATTTAGATAGCTGAACAAAATGCCTTCATCATTCCAATTTTCATAAAATGCCAAGTACAAACAATCACAATTTAACTAAAGAAATCATCCATAATATCTTTTGACTGCATCAGAATTGATAGCCACATCCACATATTTGCCTTCTATATCTGTTAAATACAAAGCACCATTGGACAACACACTCGTTATAATAAATGACTCCTGCCAATTTGGGGTGAACTTGTCTTTTGCTTCAGCCTGATGTGGAAGGATGCGTTTCAATACTTGTTGACCCACTTCAAACTTCCATGGACGCACCTTCCTGTTATATGCTCTTGCCATTCTCTATTGATACAACTGGCCATGACACACTGCTGCCAATCTTTTCTCATCGATCAAACTCAATTGCTCCAGGCAGGCTTTGACCCACTCATCATCATCAATTTCGGTTTCAGCAAAAATTCGAAGGGATGGGATTTCAACATCCGCCGGTATCACTACATTAGTTCCATATACCAACAAATAAGGAGTTTCCCCTACTAAAGTGCGAACAGTAGTGCGATAACCCAACAATGCAAAGGGAAACTTTTTATGCAATTGCCTAGACCCTTCAACCATTTTCCGAAGTATCTTCTTGATGTTCTTATCAGCTGCCTTAACAGCTCCATTATAATTGGGGCGATATGGGGTGGAATTGTGATGCGTAATCTTAAACTATTGACATACCTCTTTCATCAAATTGACAGTTGAGATTAGCACCATTATCTGTGATGATCACCTTTGGGATCCCGAACCGACAAATAATATTTGAGTGCACAAAATCAACCACTGCTTTATTGGTCACAGACTTGAAAGTTTTAGCTTCAACCCACTTGGTGAAATAAGCAATGGCCACCAGAATGAACCTATGCCCATTGGATGTTACCAGCTCAGTTGGTCCAATGACATCCATACCCCAGTAACAAAGGGCCATGGTGCGGACATTGTGTGTAATTCAGATGGCAGAGAATGTATCAAATCTCCATGCACTTGGAATTGATGACATTTGCACACAAAATTGATACAATCTCGCTCCATGGAGAGCCAATAATAACCTGCTCGGAGAATCTTCTTTTCCAAAACGTACCCACTCGTATGCGGTCCACAGACTCCTGAATGTACTTCGGTCATGATAGATGTGGACTGTCTAGCATCTATGTATCTTAACAATCCAAGATCTGGAGTCCTTTTGTACAAAACTTCTCCACTGAAGAAAAATCCACTTGCCAACCGTCGAATTGTTCTATTTTGATCACCTATGGCTTGTACTGGATACACCCCCATCCTGATATACTCCTAGATATCGTGGAACCACGGTTCACCATCAAGTTCTTCTTCCACCATGTTGCAGTAAGCATGCTGATCGTTGGTTCAATATAAGCTTTGTCCAAATGATGCAACATTGATGCCAAAGTAGCTAAAGCATCGTCAACCTCATTATGGATCCTTGGAATATGCCTGAACTCTACCGACCGAAACCGTTGACACAAATAATGCAAACATTGTCAATATTGTATGAGCTTTATATCCCGTGTTTCCCATTCTCCTTGAATTTGGTGCACCAGAAGGTCCGAGTCTCCCAAGACCAAGACTTCCTAGACACCATGTCTACAGCTAAACTCAAACCCAAAATGCATGCCTCATACTCAGCCATATTGTTAATACAGTAGAAACAAAGTTGAGCCGTAACAGGGTAATGATGCTTTGTTTAAAAAATAAGTACAGCTCATATCCCAACGCCTTTAATGTTAGTAGCTCCATCAAAGAAAGTTTCCAACCAAGATTTTCAACATGTTACAACTCGTCAATGTGCATCAACTCTTCCTCAGGGAAGTAAGTCTTCAAAGGTTCATACTCTTCATCCACCGGTTCTCGGCCAAATGATCGGCCAATGCTTGGGCTTTCATAGCAGTCCGAGTTACGTAGACAATGTCAAATTTGTGAGCAAGATCTGCCACTTTGTGAGCCTCCCTGTAGTCATAGTCTTCTGAAAGATATACTTTAACGGATCCAAACGAGAGATGAGGTAAGTAGTGCAAGATGACAAATAATGCTTCAACTTCTATACTAACCAGGTTAGGGCGCAACATGTCCTCTCAAGGTGAGTGTACTTAACCTCATAGGATGTGAACTTCTTGTTGAGATAATAGATGGCTTGCTCCTTCCTACCGGTAATGTCATGATGACCCAATACATAACCAAATTAATTGTCCAAGACCGTCAAATACAGAATCAAAGGTCTCTCATTCTGGTGGGACCAACACTGGTTGGTTTGACAAGTAACCCTTTATCTTATCAAATGCTTCTTGACACTCATTTGTCCACTTGACTGCAGCATCCTTCTTTAACAGCTTGAAGATAGGCTCACAAGTTGTCGTGAGCTAAGAAATAAACCTGCTAAGGTAGTTCAACCTCCCTAACAGACTCATCACCTCAGTCTTGTTCCTTGGAGGTGGAAATTCTTGGATATCTTTGATCTTTGACGGGTCAAATTCAATACCTCGACGACTGACTATGAATCCCAACAGTTTTCCAGATAGAACATCGAATGCGCACATTGCAGGATTGAGCTTAAGGTTGTACCTGCGGAGCCTTTAGACGAACTTTCTCAAATCTCTGACATGGTCAGACTACTTCATGGACTTTATGACCACACCATCTACATAAACCTCAATCTCATTGTGTATCATGTCATGGAATATGGTCGTTATTGCCCTCATGTAAGTTGCCCCAGCATTTTTCAAATTGAAAGGCATGACCCGGTAGCAATATGTCTCCCATGGCGTGATGAATCTTGTCTTCTCTGGTTCTTCCTCATCCATTAAAATCTGATGATAGCCCGCGTAGCAATCCACAAAAGACCCAATCTCATGCTTGGCGCAATTATCAATCAAAATGTCGATATTTGGCAGTGGAAAGTTGTCCTTTTTACTTTCCTTATTGAGGTCACGGTAATCAACACACACTCTGGTCTTACCATCCTTCTTTGGCACAGGCACAACATTGGCTAACCAGGTGGGATACCTTATGACTCGGATGACCTTTGCATCAAACTTCTTCGTGACCTTTTCTTTAATCTTCACACTCATGTCAGTTTTAAATTTCTCAACTTCTGCTTGATGGGAGGGAATGCCGGGTCAGTGGGCAATTTGTGGTCCACCAAGTAAGTGCTTAGACCCGGTATGTCATCATATGACCATGCAAAGACATCTTTGTATTGAAACAATACTTTAATTATCTCTTCCATTATTTGTGGTTTGAGATAGACGCTTATCTTAGTTTCTCTAACATTTTATGGGTCCCCTAAAATTATTGCTTCTGTATCATTTAGGTTAGGCTAGGTTTTTTCTTCAAAATGGCTTAATTCTTTACTAATCTCTTCGAAGGCCTCATCATCATCATATTCTAATTTATCATCACACTCTATTTCTTGGATTATTATTTCAGAATTAGATTGGATTTCAAGACTAGGCCGAAGATTCCTCATCCATGTCATGTCATTAAAACTAGCATAAAAAGAACTGTACAAGGAAGAAAAGAAAAAAACTATCATGAGAGATGAAAAAAGGAAATTGCATTTCATTTAAATCAAAAGGTAACAAGGTTTATACATCCAAATGGACGGAACATAGAATCTAAATTACAGCCCTGGAATAATCCAAACAAACTGAAAGAAAATCGAAGCAAACTACCAAAACTCCTTCCGGGTAGGGAGAGGAGTAGCTTCCCAATTGTTAAGCTTTGCACTCGGCCGGACAAATTGCACATCTGTCTTGCTAGAGCCTTCTCCAACTTCCACCATGTTCACATCGTCGAACAGCTTCCCGAACCTTTCAATGAACTCTTTATCCAGATCAACCACATAGCTGGGAATTGTTGTCACTAGGCATTTTCTTGGTACCAGGCTTGACAAATGATCTGGAAAGACGGGGGACAGGCTTTGGAAGAAATAATGCCCTATGTTTCAACTTTTTGGCTCTTTTCACGTCTGTGGCCGTGGGCTTGAATCCCAGACCAAATGTACCCAAGTTTTTAGGGAGACACACCGGCTGTATGATACCCTGCAGAGATGCACCCAGACCCTTACCGGGTATAAAGGCATTTTTCAACATCTCAACAGCCACCATGACTAACGCGGTAGTTACCTTTGGAATTAGAACGCATTTCCCTTCTGGAATTTTGTCAACTGACACTGTTTCAAAGACCTGATAGACCCAGGGGGCCTTGTCATCTTCAACCTCAATGAACGGTACAATGGCATCACTGTGATCACACAAATTATCCTCGTTGTGCACAACAATTTCCTGTCTATCCCATTCAAACATGACCATCTAGTGCAGAGTGGACGGGACTACTTTGGCGGTATAAATCCAAGGTCGTCCTAACAACAGATTGTTGGAAACAGCCACATCCAGCACCTGGAACTCCATGGTGAATTAAACTGGTCCTATCGTCAACTCGACCACTATATCACCAACTGAATCTTCCCCCCCACCGTTAAATCCCTGAACGTAGATACTGTTCTTGTGAATCCTTTCATCATCCACTTTTATCTTATTCAGAGTAGAGAGAGGGAAAATGTTTGCACTGGAACCATTGTCGACCAATACCTAGGTAACCACGGAATCTTTATATTTTACCGTAAGATAGAGGGCTTTTTTGTGCTCAGTACCCTCCATGGGCAACTCATCATAAAAAAAAGTGACTCTGTTTACCTCAAATATCTTCTTGGCTATCTTCTCCAAATGATTTACTGAGATTTTGTCGGGAACGTGAGCCTCGTTCAGCATTTTCATCATGGCCCAGCGATGCTCGTCTGAATGGATTAACAATGACAACAGTGAAATCTAAGAAGGTGTCTTTCTCAACTGCTCCATAATTGAATAGTCTTTCACCTTCATCTTTCTCAAAAACTCTTCTACCTCTTCTTCAGTTGTCGCTTGCTTCACTAGCACTGGGTTACCTTTGGAGGTTTTAGCTTTTCTTAACTCTTCTGGGGCGAAACACATCCTCGAACGAGTTAATCTATGTGCCTGGTTGACTTATTCTTTGACTTCTTTTTTTTTTGTATGTCACTGTCACCCGTTTAAAATTCCAAGGGGTAGCCTTGCTGCTAATTATCGGTAACTGGGTTACCGGCTTGATAATGACAGGATCTATGTGGGCACCCTCCACAATTATGACAGGCTTGTTCGCCACTCTTGGCACAACCACTTTTTCCCTTTTTTGTTTCGCCGCAACATCACTTGAGGGCCCCTTTTTAACTACCACAGATGGTTCACTGTTTGTCCTGCTCAACTTGATCACTGATATTTCACTTGTTAATTTTTCAATCGACTTCATATCACTAAACCGAATCATCATGACGATCTGTGAAGGCTTTTTAGGCTCCCCTCCCTTGTGCACTATCTCGATCATATTTGTTTCCTGATTGGTCGGCAACGGGTTCTGGTTGATATTGGGCGCCTTCGGAGATTGGACTTCAATTCTATTTGTATCAATAAGCTCCTGGATAGTATTCTTCAAATGCTAGCATTTCTCCATGTCATTCCCCTGAGCACCAGAATAATATTCGCAACTTACAGAATAATCAAAAATTTTCAGGGGAGGATTTGGCAATTTTGACTCTATCGGCTCAGCATATCCAATTGTCTTAGTCTATGGAACAAATTATTATAGGACTCTCCCAATGGAGTGAAGGTTTTATTCCTCTACGACCTTTGATTCTTAAATGCTTCAGTGGGCCAGAAATCTGGTCTAGGAGGGTTTCGGTAGGCTCGTGTAAGTGTTTTATGGAGCTGGCGCACGCCAGTGTGCTTGGGCGGGGGGTTGGTTGTATGTTTGGGCATGGTGGACAGAAAAATGGCTGTCTGGTGGTAGGTAGTACTGTTGGGGTGGACTATACAGGTTATGGGGTAGGTTTGTTGGTGGGGTCGAGGCTGATTATAGTGGTGAGCCTCTAGGTCTGAACCAAGCTCCTAAATCAGTCGTTGCCACATCCTTTTTCTTTTTTCTTTCCAATTACTCCCCCAGTTCCGCTTTGAATGGCCTGGGTGGTGACCTTAATAGCCGAATAGCTCATGATTTTGTTTGACATAAGTCATTCTTCTACTATAACGCCTATCTTCGCCACTTCATTGAAGGACTTGCCTATAGCTGATACCCGATGACCGTAAAAAGTAGGTTCTAAGGCCTGCAGAAAATAATCCACCATTTCACTTTCTTTCATTAGAGGGTCAACCCTTGCTGCCTGTTCTCTTCACCAAAAACCATACTCTCCGAAACATTCATTGTGCTTTTTCTCAATCTTTGTCAAAGACAAACGATCCGGAATAATCTCGAAATTGTACAGGAAGTGACAAGCGAATGCTTGGGCTAGATCATCCCATGTATACCATCTTCCGTGATCATGCTGAGTGTACCACTACAGTGCCGAACCACTTAAGACTCTGCCTGAAATACGCAATTAGTAACTCGTCTTTCCCCCCAGCTCCCCTCATTTTTCTGCAAAAACCTCTCAAGTGCGCCATCGTGTCTCCATGCCCATCATACAAATCAAACTTGGTCATCTTAAACCCCGCCAACAATTTAACATCTGGAAATAAACATAGATCCTTGTAAGATATGCTTACCTGACCTCCCAACCCCCGCATATTCGTGAATGACTGTTCCAAGATCTTAACCTTCCTAAACATTCTCCTCCTGTTCAGAATTTTTAGATGGCTTCTCAGTTTCCACAGGGAGATCGAAACTAGGAGTGTAAGAATAGGGTTCTGGAGCTTTGAAAGTGGGCTCCGTGGGGTAATATTAGTTATCGTGGGCTTGCAATAAAGGCTCGTTGGAGGATCTGTAGAGTGTAGTGGGTGGGGCGCCACGAAAACAAGAGTGGCTGGTGGAGGCGAGTATGGAACTGGTTTGGGTGGTGGAGCTTGTGGTGTTTGGGAAGTGCTGCTCTGGTAGTGGTGGTAAATAGGAAAGCCCGGGGACGAATCGGCAATGGGTGGTTCCTGGGACTGAGCCAATGGTTAGAAGGGTAAGGTGGCGGTGGGTGCCCTTTTGCCCATGCCTGGTACATTTCGGCTATCTGTTGTTTCAACTTATACAACTCTTCTCTCAGATTGACATCCGTCTCTTCCCCCTCTCTCGATGGATCGATGATACTTGCGTCTAGTTCTTGGTTAGCCATGATCAATTTGTTTTTGGACCGGGTGTTTTATGGGTGAGTTTCCAGAATGCCAATAAAACTAACCACCCACCTGGACTCATTAACAACAACAACCTTGTTAGCGATTAGAGCTTAACATATAGGAAACTGCACATTTGGGGATGTAATGCACCTAAGCAGTTAGCTGTTTCTATTATGCGTTTGATCGGTTGCTTGCATCATCCCGTATTTTCCTTATTTCCATTTACAACTTCTTCTTCTTCTCCCTTTTTCACTCATGCCTTTCTTTGCTTGACTTTTCTTTGTTTTCTGTTCTCTCATTTATCTCTCTTTTTTTCCATTGCTTCATTCCCACGGTTTCTTATTTTCTCTCTCTTTTCTTTTCTTTGTTTTTTTTTTCTTCTTTTCTTTTTCCTTCTTTTCTCTATTTTTTTCATTTTTTGGTTATGATCGAATCCTATAGAGATTGCTTACGTATCATGACCCAGCATGAATCAGACCAAGCGTAGTTCTGGGGATAAGGGTAGAAAATAAATAACAATAAAAATATTTTGGGATTTTCAAATTTACATAAAATAAAACATGTTAATTACAACAACTTATCCTATCAACTTTAAACAATAAAAACTAACAGACTTGAAAAGGGAAACTAACATACTCCAACAGAAAGATGAAAACACAGACTTGAAAATAGACTAACAGACTCTATCGAAAATCATGAATACATCAATGCCTCAACTGCTCCTAGGGCCCGCAGGACATCATTCGGTCTTGCCACGGGCCTATGGGCCAAATCCCCTTAGAGATAATAGAGATCTTCCATTATCTGGCGGACAAAGGTCATTAGAGTGACAAAGAACATAGATCTAGTCGTGTCCTCACACCTACTGCATTTTATCGCGATGTAGTCGGCGATCCTTCTGACCCTCTCTCTTATGACACCCTTTTCTTGCAAAAAATGCCCAATCTATTGGGCCGTAGCTTTCAAAGTTAGTTCAGCTACTTAATTCTGTTCTTGAAGTTGTTGCAAATCACTTTCTAACTGAGCCATTGCTGCATAATAGTGTTCTATTTCTACTTTAAAGTCTTATGCCTGCTTAATCATTATGTTCTCAAGGAGGGTGATCTTTTTCTTTAATCCCACAACCTCATTGTCATATTTCTCTTTTAACTGTTTAACCAAGCGTGCTCGCTCCTCCGCATTCTTAGCCAATTTTATTCGAGCCCTTGCTAGTTCACCCTCTGCTTTGTTAAGATCAAAACTATATTCACCCACTTTCTATCTAAGGTTAACTATAAGTTTTTTATCTTTTGCGCTTCTGACGGGGTTTTCGGCTACTACATTCATTTCCCAAATCTTGGCTCGAAGGGCGTCATTTTCCTTGGCTAGACTTTTCTTCTCATCCTCATCCTTGGTAGCTTGCAGACCATTCTCAAATTGAAGATGCTTGACTTGCTTTTCTAGCTTGCTTATGGTAGCTCTATACTCATTTTCTTTGGCCAACCAATCCCATTGTGCTTGTGACGCCTCGACGAATTCTTGAAGATGGGGTCTTTCGGTCGCCCTTCCAAACTCAACTTCCCTTTTATACCAGGCAAGGTATCCTGATGAAACTTCACCTTTGGATAAATCACGCACATGGGTACTTGCTGTCACGTATTGACACTCGCTCCAGATCTGGCGAACTACTACTTCATGAAATTGATTATCAAGACCAATCTCACTACCTGAGCACTAAGGTCTTCATCTCTTGGACCTATTTGACACCTTCCCAGCTGTCTCAATACCCAGTATAGGACGTAAGGTTGGATACTTCTGAGACCTATTAGGAGGAAGTGATGTCCGGTAGCTGGCATGTATATGATTTCATCTATATGAAGCCACCCCAACGTCCATTCTATTTTATTTGTAGTGATGGAACGGAGATGCAATATCAATTCTGTGACCCCTTCTGGTATGCTAAACCCACCGACCCTTGTATAAAATTCCTCTATGCAGTTTTTCTTTACCGACCCATAGCTCATGTATTGAGGACGATGAAATAGATGTTCAATCATCCATATTTTGAACAATAAGTTGCACCGTTCAAAAAAGTCTCCTCCGACTTTGCAGGCTGTGAGAGCGCGGAAGATTTCAGACACTATCATGGGTGCTGATGACCCCGTCTATCCTTATATCGATGTTCCTATATTTCCGGGGAAATACCAGAAGACCCAGGAATATCACCATAAAAGCAAAGCACCTGTGTTCTTCCCATTTGAGGCGATTACCTTTGCTGTAAATTTTGCTTTCTGGATTGTTAAACCCCCCTATGTGTCGCGGCCCCTTTTTCTTGCGAAATCGGGTTTATGACATTTGTGAGGACTACAACTCATTCCCTCTTCGGAATTGGGTTTTGGAATTGAAGAATTGCCACCTAATGACTAAAGTGCATTAGGACACTAGGAAGAATTTGTTTAGAAAACCAGAGTTTGGGTAAGGGCTAGAAATTATCTCGAGGGGAAGGTGTTTGGCATCCCTCAAGATCCACTAGTATGGTTCAAGGCCATGCTACAATTGTGACTTTAAGTACAAACGATAAATAAACAAATAAGGGTTTCAAATATGAGGGGGTTGTCACATTATGAGTGCAAGTATGTTAAGGTTGAAGAAACAAAGAAAGTTGAAATTTTAAGAAAATGGTTTGAACAATTCTAAAAATAAAACAAGTACAGGGGATGGGGGTCCTAGGTTTACAAACAATATGGATCACATCAATGCAATATCCGGTAATCACTCCTCAGAATAGGGGTTACATATCCATATCTACCCTTTTCCCACCCCGTTAAGGTATTAAAGTGCGGAATAGTATCGTTACTTATTGCATGCTAGTGCCCGCCCCAATCCTATCAGTCCCGGAGGCATTTGGGACTACTAGTCCTAAAGGGAAGGGAAAATTGGAGTTTTCCTATGGTTTAAAAGGACAAAATTCTCGGGCGACAAACAAAAACACATAATGCAGATCATGGGAAATACATAACAACACAAAATGGCTCAGATAGGCCTTCTCACTTAAAGACATGTTGTTTAGCATGTCTTCCATGTATTGGTTATGGTCTGAATTAAACTTAAAGTGTTAATGTAGGCTTATTTATCATATATTTTTCAGATAAGAAGTCCGAATTAGGCCTGCCTGCTGGTTGTAATTATCAAAGATTGGTCTAGTTAATTAATTACCTAATGGCTTGCCTAGGTCACACCTATATGCATGATATCTAACAATGCAGAAGTATACTGATTTTTTAAAGAAGCCTTGCTGATTGTAGAAAAACATAAGTTCTACAAATATTAAACAACACTACTACTATTTTTTTAGACTTACAGGCAAAATAGACGAACCTGATTCAATTGATTACTCCTGTAGGCATGCTTTCTAAGCATTATTGGTTTTAAACAATTATAGGAATACAAGAGTCCTATAGGCATGGTATCTAGAATGCAATTTATTATTTTAACCTATGTAAACTGTTTTCCTAGTGATATATGATATGTAGAAGTGCAGAATCCTATAGTCATGATCTCTATATGGTCTGCAGAAGTTCAGAATCCTATAGTCATGATATATATATGATATGCAGAAGTGTAGAATCCTATAGCCATGATTTCTATATGACATGCAGAACCTTAAAGACATGATTTCTATATATGCAGAAGTGCAGAAACTATACGCATGATTTCTAGATATGCAGAAGTGCAAAAACCTGTAGGCATGATTTTGACATATGCAGAAGTGCAGAACTTGTAAATAATAACACCTATGAGCATGCTGTCTACTGTTTGCATACATGAATGACCCTCCCCTTTTCACTAAAACCCCCATAAGTTATTACAAATTATTACAGCCCAGAATGAATTAGGAAAAAGTAAAATTACATCATAAATTAAAGTACAACCAAGGAGAGCCTAATTCAGACTCTAGGTCTGAAAGATGAAATTAACCAACTTCCAAAGATCAAATTTCCAAAGCCTTTCTCTTATTTGGGATGTGTCAAAGTTCCCTAAGAGTCTCAGGTGGACTCGAGGCAGTGCTTACAACCAAATATATTGCAGAATTAAGTATAGTGCAGTGTGGAAGGGCCAGCCCTCAAATGTCCAAGTTCAGAGGGAACTCAAGGTCCCAATGAAAGGCACATAGGAGGGGGGGGGGGGGAAGAACATAGAATCTAAGAGATAGTGCAAGTGCATAGAGGGGATTTAGGGAAGGCCATGGAAGGCTGGTGGTCATACCTAGAAATTAGGAGTACTGGCACACCCCTAACCAGCCTGTTAGCCATATTGTTTGGGAGTTAGGATCCATTAAAGGATCAGGTCCAGACATGAGCAGCAATTTGGATACTGCCCTACCTGAACCTTAACTCAAACACATAGCAGGGAGTAAGGGTATGGGGGAATTCCCAACAACAACATATGCAAAGAGACTAGCATATTCAATACTGAACATAAACAGCAAAGTAGACAGGATTGTAGAAACTATAAGTAAACATATAGGGATGAGGCTGAAAACAAAATTAGAACATACCAGTTTTAGGGAAACAAGAAGAGAAAGCAGTAGTAAAGCAAAATTGCAATAAAACAGCCAGAAGAACTCAGAAGAGAGTGTGAGAGTTTTGAAATTGAGAGTGTAAGTGTTGAACTCAAAGTGTCTTAAAGAGTATTGAATTGGAAGTGTGTCAAAGTGCAGAAGGGTCATCCCCTTTTATAGTGCACCAAGCAACTAAGAAAAGGTAAGAAAATAGTTTCGAAATCAATCACATAAGGTTTCCCTTCAATTAAGGGATTCTGATTTCAAACGGGCAAAATAATTAAGGAAAAAGTTTGATCAAAATATTTTCCAAAGCAGTACAAGAAGCCCAGATACACGGAGACTATTTAAGGAAAGGGTTTAATATCAACACGGTTTGTGCAACATCTAATATCAAATATTGAGTTTTGGTATGAATGAATCCAACCAGAAAAGGTGAAGAAAGGTTTAATTAAAGAAAATCAGTAATAATCAATTGATCCTTATTAAAAGGAATTCTGAATCAGTCACAAGTTGGAAAAACCTTTTTGAAGGAAAAATTCCACGTATATAAAGCATACAGACATGTCAATTAGGAAGGAATTGTCATGCTAATTAGAAAAGTCTAGAATAGAAAAGTTCAGAGTCCTAACAAAGAAGTTCAAGTTCAGTTCATAGACTCGGAATGAGTTTGAGAGAGCCTAGAGTTCCCAAAATAGAACCCTAGTCCAAACACAAAATCAGACTCGTCAAACATCCCAAATCCTAGGGTTTTCAACTCGAGTAGGATACAGAGATGAGAAGGCAAGCCATTGAAACAGGCTCAGAGGTCTCATTCAGATCCTCATGAGGAAACACAGAGATACAATTGCAAGTTTGAGCAATAGTGTGAAAAAGTTGATTTAAAAGCATAAAGAACATGTTTAAGAAAAACTCGGGACTTAAGCAAGTTCAGAAGAGAAAAGAGGTGATATAAACTTAAGAAATAGTAAAGGAAGAATGCTTAGAACTCAAACAGAGGTCCAATAAAGGCAAACAAACTAACGAACTCATCCAGAAACACATACAATAGAAGAATACTGAAAAGTATGGCAAAGAACATATAGGAAAACATAACAAGGATTGACATGCGAGCCTAGTCTAGAAGCACAGTAGAATACTAAGTACAAAAGAGTCATGTATAGTAGAAAGAAAGTAGAAGAACAACATATGCGTGGTAAAACATAGTATAGGCAAACACACATAAAGAAAAGAAAAGGAAGAATCAGAAAGACGTTTTGAAACCCTTTCAAAAACCCTAAATCGAAAAGAAGCCATTTTTGAAAGAAAGATTGGGGAAAACACTTTAAAAATCCAGTAGAACACAGATATAGCATAGATCTAAGAAAACAAATAGAGAAAAACCTCTAATAGCTTAGGGTTTCGGAGACACCCTAGAAATGAGTTAGGCTTGGAAGAATGTCCGATCTTGAGTCGGATGAATTTGAATCAGGCTCCTAATGCCTTGGATACACCGGAGCAAGGCCGGAGAGGCCATAGAACCATAGATATGAGAAGATCAGAAAGAAAACCATCGAGGTCAGACCTTGAAACTTCGAACACCCAGGGTTTAATGGTGGAGGGCAATGAGCACAGGCCATCCATTGCCTGAGAAGACATGGATTCCGGTGAGGTTGTGGTGGGAGATGGGTGAGAGAGGCTAGTGTTTCTGGAAGCTTCGAGAGTGTTTTGAGAGAGGAGAGTATTCAAAGGCAGCGGACCAAATGAAATAAGGGGATTAGGATAGGGTAAGGGAATTAAAAAAGGCAAGGGACGATCCTGGACGTTGATCAAAACGATCAACGGCCTGGATTAAAAGAAGGGGCCAGGCAGGTTGACCGGTTGGGTTGGGGCCGAGTTAAAAATGTAATTGGGCTGGTCCAGTTGGGGGTTAGGATTGTGTCAGTTGAGGGCTAGAATTGAAACGTAAATGGGGCTACAATTGAAATGAAATGAGGCCAAAACTTAAATAGCCAGTTTTTCCCTTTTATTTTAAAAATAATAGTAAAAATGATTTTAAAAGCAAATTAAAAGTTCTGAGTCCATTAATAACATATAAATATTAAATTAAAAATACCAGAACCAATTTTATGATTATAAAATGCTATTAAATCTTAAACTAGGCTAAAATTGTAATTATATGCAATTAATCTTTTAAATACAAAATAAATTTGTAAAAATATACAAAAATTACCTTAACTATACTTTGGTATAAATATGGGAATGAAATAAATTATTCACCAAAATTGATGATTTTGGGAATAATTATGGATTTTGTACTGCTAAATGGACAAAAAATTGATTTTATAAATCTTTTAAAAATTAGGAAAATACCAAAACATTTGGGCATGCTTGTATATGCATATACATATTATTTTAAAAGTATTTTGTACATAAAAAAAAATACATACGGAAAAATTGGGTATCAACAACTGCCCCTCTTTACCCGGGAAGGATGAAAGAGTAGTCGGGTAAAGATATGATGGCCAATTTGACCGAACGAAATGATTTGAATAATTTTACCGTGCTTGGGTTCCTGAGCTACCTACATATCCCTGGTCTTACAGGAATCAGTCCATATATAGTTCGGGATCCATTAGCAGAATATGTCGATGAAGATTTTACAAAAATGGGCACGATATTCAGGTTGGGAAAGATAGTCAAAGTCTAATAGGGCTGCGGGAACTGGATACCTGCAAATGAGCAATACGAATGTACATTGTGCATAAATTTAAATGTGATGCAAGTTATCGTTGGACGATGAATGCTGCCCTGGGACGGTTAAGATGACGTCCTGGGCCATGAAGCGTATAATAAAGGATTCGCAGGTTATGAAATGATGTTCTCGGGCTATGAGAATGATGACTCCGAAACCTGATGCCTTTGAATAATGATATGAAAGAGATAAAAGTGGGGTCCTCAGGCATTGGCATGGAATTCTCGGGCTATGAAAATGGTGCCTCCGAACAATGACGCCTTTGGACAATTTGGCGATCTTTCAGCCCATACAATGCAATAAGGTGGCGATCTTTCAGCCGATGCAAGACGTAAATAAAAGTTGCGGTATTTCAACCATGCAAGATAAATAAAGTGGCGATATTTGAGTTGTGCAAGAAAAATTAAGTGGCGATAGTTCAGCTAATGCAGATGGAGACAGAGCTTTGTCTCGAAAGGCAGAAAGGTAGCCTTATGCAATGCCGAGAAATATAGATGGAGGTAGAGCTTAACCTCGAAAGGCAGAAAGGTAGCCTTATGCAATGCAAAGAAATGCAGATAGAGACAGAGCTTAGTCTCGGAAGGCAGAAAGATAGCGTTATGCATTGTAGAGAAATGCTGATGGAGGTAGAGCATAACCTCGGAAGGCAGAATGGTAGCCTTATACAATTCAGAGAAATGCAGATGGAGGTAGAGCTTAACCTTGGAAGGCAAAATGGTAGCCTTATGCAAAGCAGAGAAATGCAGATGGAGGTAGAGCTTAACCTCGGGAGACGGAATGGTAGCCTTATGCAATGCATGAAACGAAAGGAAAGTAATAATAAAATTTCTTAGCAGATAGTTGATTGCGATATTACGGCTGCTGGGGACATTGTGCATGGATTGCAATTGTAGATAGGTGACGGTTCTAAGAGTCATATTCCTTAAAAGCATGAATGTGTAAATGTATTCGATGATTTTGCGACTCAGGTGCCTGCATCCAAATAAAAATTGTGAGTTTTGTAAAGGGGAAAGATTAGTTCGTATCCCCGCTGACTTTGCTTGACTTGCTCGACTCTGTTTTGGTGATACTGTGTGTATTCTTGGGGTAGCGTTGCTAAACAGAAAAATTTTGGTGACAGATATGCATGATTTGGTAAAAATATTGTGTAAATACATAATTAAGAATAATTTTCTTTAGATGAACTAATGACTGCGACGTGGTTCAAGACATCGCAACCCTTCTTGTTATGGAATTTTGACGGTCCTCCTCAAAATTCTGCCCCTGTTTACTGGGCTGCTGCTCTTGATGACTGATAACAATAAATGGATGAAATCAACTTTGGAATTTTAAGGGTCCTCCTCAAAATTCTTCCCTAGTTTCCAATAGCTGAGGAAAATGAAAATTTTATTGAATTGTGATCGAACCCATAGGACTGCCTATGCATCCCCTCTTAAATGGGAATCAGGTCAGGCGTATTTCAAATTACATCATAAAGGAAAGCATGAATGTTACACATAGTATCGCTTGACTGCATCTGAATTAATTTGCTTCGGCCAAACTTCTCCGACCATTTCTGCGAGTATGAGTGCTCTTCCTGTTAGAACCCAGTGAACCATGTACGGACCCTTCCAGTTAGGAGAGAATTTCCCTTTTGCTTCATCTTAATGTGGAAAAATATTCTTTAACACCAGATGCCCCGATGTGAATTGTCTTGGCTTGACTCTTTTATTGAAGGCTCTGGACATTCTGTTCTGATAGAGCTGACCATGGCAAACTTCATTCTTTTTCCATCTATGAGAGCTAACTGCTCGTAGCGACTCCTTACCCATTCTGCATCGTCGAGTTCTGCTTCATGTATGATCCTTTAGGAAGGGATTTCTACTTCGGTGGGAATGACCACTTCTGTGCCATATACCAACATGTAGGGGGTTGCCCCAGTCGATGTGTGGATTGTGGTGCGATACACTAATAGAGCAAATGATAACTTCTCATGCCACTGCTTATTCTTCTCTATCATTTTCCTTAGTATCTTCTTGATATTCTTATTGGCGGCTTCTACGGCCCCGTTCATCTGAGGTTTGTAGGCTGTAGAATTCTTGTGCTTGATCTTGAAGGTTTCACACATGGATTTCATCAAGTCACTGTTGAGGTTGGATTCGTTGCCAGTAATGATTGACTCTGGAATCCCGAACCGACAAACATTACGGTCACGGACAATGTCTACCATGACTTTCTTAATCACTTCATTGTACGATGCTGCTTCAACCCATTTGGTGAAATAATTAATCGCCACTAGGATGAACCTGTGCCCATTTGATGTGGCCGGTTCGATTGGTCCGATAACATCCATTCCCCAAGTGATGAATGGCCATGGCGAGCTTGTTGCGCTAATCTCATTTGGAGGCACCTTTATCATGTCTGCATGTATCTGACAACGATGGTACTTTTAGACATATTAGATGTAGTCTATTTCCATAGTCATCCAAAAGTAGCCCGCCCGAAGTATCTTCTTGGCTAAGACAAACTCGTTCACATGTGGACCGCAGGTCCCAGCATGGATTTCTTCTAATAGCCTGGATGCTTCCTTTGCATCGACACACCTTAGTAATCCCAAATCTGGAGTCCCCCTGTACAGGATTCCTCCGCTATGAAAGAAATTGTTGGATAACCTCTAAAGTGTGCGCTTCTGAGTAGCGTTTGCATGTTCTGGGTATTCTCCTGTTGCCAAATATTCCTTGATATCATGAAACCAAGGTTTTCCGTCTGCTTCTTCCTCGACATGAGCACAGTAAGTTGGCTAATCATGAAGCTTCACTAGAATTGAATATATGAAGTTCTTATCTGGATGTTGAATCATAGATGATAGGGTAGCCAATGCATTGGTAAACTCATTCTGGACTCTAGGAATGTACCGGAACTCTGTCTTTGTGAACCTCTTCCTCAACTCCTATACATGATGCAAATAAGGTAGTATCTTAGAGTTCTTGGTTGCCCATTCTTCTCGGGCCTAATGTATAAGGAGGTCTGAATCTCCGATCACTAGTAACTCTTGAATGTTCATGTCAATGGCCATCTTGATCCCCAAGATGTAGGGCTTCGTACTTGGCCATATTACTTGTGCATGGGAACCAGAGTTTGGCAGACATTGGATAATGCTGGCCAGTTTCTAATAATAGGACTACTCCTATGCCAACTCCTTTGAAGTTTGCTGCTCCGTCAAAAAAATCCTCCAACTGTCATAGGATTATGCAATATCTTCTCCTATGAATGATACCTCTTCGTCAAGAAAATACATATTTAGGGGCTCGTATCCACCGTCCACGGGATTCTTGGCAAGACGATCTGCCAATGCTTGTCCTTTGATTGCCTTCTGAGTTACATAAACAATGTCAAATTCACTTAACATGATCTTCCACTTGGCTAGATCGCCGGTGGGCATGGGCTTTTGAAAGATGTACTTCAGTGGATCCATTATTGATATGAGATATGTGGTATAGGCAAAAAAATAATGCCTCAAATTTTGCGCTACCCAAGTTATAGCATAACAGGTGCGTTATAACAAAGAATATCGGGCCTCGTACGGGAGTGAATTTCTTGCTAAGATAATAGATGGCCTACTCCTTCCTCCCTGTTTCATCATGCTGCCCTAGAACACAACTGAATGCTCCATCCAATAACGCAAGGTAGAGAAATAGAGGTCTATCCATCTCGGGCGAGACCAAGACTGGCGGTGTTGACAAGTACTCCTTGATTCTGTCGAAGGCTTTCTGACAGTCATCAGTCCATTTGGTAGCGGAGTCCTTCTTCAACATTTTAAAGATTAGCTCACAGAAGATAGTAGATTGAGCTATGAACTGGCTGATATAGTTAAGTCTCCCTAAGTAACTCATTACGTCCTTCTTGTTCCTTGGCGGTGGCAGTTCTTCAATGGCTTTGACCTTTCACGGATCCAGTTCTATTCCTCGGTGACTCAAAATGAACCCAAGTAGTTTTCTGATATGAACCCCGAATGCACATTTGGTGGGATTCAGCTTTAGATTGTACCTTCTCAGTCTGTTGAAACACTTCCTCAAATTTTCCATGTGGTCACTGGCTTTCTTGGACTTGATGACGACGTCATCTATATATACTTCGATCTCTTTGTGTATCATATCATTGAAAATGGTAGTTATGGACCTCCTGTAGGTGGACCGAGCATTCTTTAACCCAAATGGCATCATCTTGTAACAATACATCCCCCACGATATAATGAAAGTCGTTTTCTCAGCGTCTTCCTCATCCATCTATATCTGATGATAGTCGGCAAAACAATCAAGGAATGACTGCAACTCATGCTTAGCGCAGTTGTCAATCAGGATGTGTATGTTTGGCAAGGGGAAGTCATCTTTGGGACTGGCCCGGTTGAGATCCCGGTAGTCAACACAGACTCTGGCCTTGCCATCCTTCTTCGGTACTGGCACGATGTTGGCTAACCATGTTGGATACTCAACTACTCTGAGAACCTTAGATTTGACTTGCTTCGTGACTTCTTCCTTGATTTTTAAACATATGTCAGGTTTGAACTTCCTGAGCTTCTGTTTTACCAGTGGACATGTTGGATCGGTTGGCAATTTGTGTGCCACAATAGATGTACTTAAACCAGTCATGTCGTCATACGACCAGGCGAATATGTCCTCATATTCCCTTAGAAATTTTGTGTACTCTTCCATTTCAGATGGCGACAAATGAACACTAATGCGCGTTTCTTTGACATTTTCAGTATCTCCCAAGTTAACAACCTCAGTTTCGTCCAGGTTGGACTTGGATCTATTCTCAAAATCCTCAACCTCATTAACAACCTCTTCTGGTATATCATCTTCCTCTGAGTCTATATCCATTTGTTGCGTTGTCTCGTTACATGTCATTGTCGTCAGTTCATCAAGATAAGTAATAGTAATACTGTAAATAAAGTAAACGAGAAAAAGTAATAAGTGTAATAAACGTAAGAAACTGGAGTGCTTTGATAAATTTCGTAACAGTTTTGAACATTTGAGCTTTTCTTTTAAAATAAAAAATGCGAAAAGAGAGTCAACTAGCGAAAAATAAAGCTAATGCATGGTGCTTTGTTCAACCTTGCTACCCTGAAGATTTCCGGGCTCCAGTGGTTTTGATGGACCAATTGTTGAGGCGCGCTCCTCAGCTCACGGCTTGTATGGAAGGGCCTTCCTCCCCCTCCTCCTCGAAAATTACACAACAGTCAATGTTATCATCTTTCAAAAACAAACTCCTCATCGCTGCCAGTGCTTCCTCTTCTTCCGACCCATATGTAACATCGGCTGGTTGAAAAGTCTGCTCCAAGTGAGGTATCGGCTGCTCCAAGCGAGGTATCGGCTGCTCCAGTGGATAATAAGGTCCGCACCATGTGGCAACCATTCATTGAACTCTTTCCAGGTATACTCGTATCCCAGATCAAAAGTGGTACCATGTTTCTTCAGCTTGATAGGCTTAGCGATCCCTTGGAGATTTTTGCCGAGTCCTTTGCCTGGTTCATACCTGTACCAGTTCAGTATACTTTCAATTTTGTTGTTCCACCATTTATCCTTGTCAACGGTGTTGACTCGCTCGATGTGGAAATAGGTTTCTCCACTTATCTTCTTTCTTCCTCCGATTGCTGGGATGGTCTGGCGATTGTAAATGGGATTGCTACCGTCACCGTGAATAATCACCTCTTAGTGATTCCACTCAAATTTCACTGCCTGATGTAGGGTTGATGCTACATCCCCAGTGGCATGGATCCAAGGCCGTCCCAACAGCAAGTTGTAAGACGCCGACACGTCTATCACTTGAAATTCAACATCGAACCAATAGGCCCCACCTGTAAACATAGGCTAATCTCCCCAACAGTGGACCTTTGGGAACCATCAAAGACTTTGACGTTGATGGCCCCGTCTTTGATCTCATTCAGACCCTTCCCCAATGTCCTGAGTGTTACCAACGGACAAATATAAAGGCTAGACCCTCCATCAATCAGGACCCTGGTGATGAAATAATCCTCGCATTGCACGGTAATATGCAATGCCTTGTTCTGGCTCAACCCTTCTGGTGGCAGTTCTTCTTCATGAAAAGTGATTTTGTGACTCTCGAACACCTGCCCTACCATGTTTGCTATTTCTCTTCCGGTGATATTGCTTGATACATACGCCTCAATCAACACCTTCAATAAGGCGTTCTTATGTACGTTAGAGCTTTGTAACAGAGCTAAGATAGAAATCTGGCCTGGTGTTTTGTTTAACTAATCAATGACTAAATACTCTTTGTCTTGTATCTTCCTTCAGAGGTCGCCGGGCCTAATTTTAGCGATGGTTGGCCGTCCAGAAGCCTGCTTGCCCGATTCAGCCAAATGTTCAGGAGTATAAACCCTCCTAGTTCTTGGCATACCCTGTGCTGCAACTGCTTCTCCGAACTTATCTTTCCCTTTCCTTCTTGCCTCGGCAGTGTAATCCCATGGTATGGTTTTTGTGTGCAACGGTGTTACGGTTTTCATTGCTACCAGAATGGGCACCCTTGCTTTGGGAGGTAATTTAACAACCTCAAATGGTACAGATGCCTTTGGGGACCCAAACTCGACCTCAATTGGTGTTAGCGTCATTGCGGAGGATGGTGTTTCAAGATCAAGTGGTATAGACATGTTCACCTCGGCGTCTTCAGAAGGCTAAATCTGGACCACAATTGGGTTAATGGTGACTGTTGGTTTCTTTGGATCGTCACTTTCTGCTATCAACCCGATCGATCCCTGGGGTCCCAATCATCTTATATCTCAATCATGTGAACGCCTCCACCCTTGTTGTCTAGTAGAGGGTTGTTGCAAATATTCAGAGCAGGCTTCTTTGCCATGATTAAATTGTTGTCAATCAAGGCTTGGATCTTATACTTCAGAGAGCGACACTCATTAATGGTATGCCCCTTCATGCCAGAATTGTATGCACAGGTTTTGTTTGGGTTGACCCATTGGGAGGGGTTTTCGGGGGTTATGGCAGGGATAGGGGTGACATAACCAGCAACTTTGAGCCTTTCATACAACTGGTTAATAAGTTCGGCAATGGTGGTATACTGTTTGGGAAGTCTGTGGTCAAAATTTGGTCGGGGTCTAGGAAAGATTTAGTAGGGGGAGGTGATTGATAGTGGGCTTGTTGGGTATTGTAAGCTTGGTAGACGTGTGTAGGTTGGGAGTATCTGTGTGAAGTATGTTGATATGTGGATGGTGGAGGTGATTGGTAAGTAGGTGGTGGAGCTTGGTAAGAGGGCGGGGGTGCATGGTAATTTTGGTAGGTTGATATATAAGTGGAGGCATATGATAAGTTTGGTATTTGACAGGTGATTTGGTTCTCTGTGCAACAATTATGGCACCTATGTCTCTTTTCTTGGACGTACCACTAGACTGTAGAGCCTTGTTGGTGGCTTGTAAAGCTTCCAAGTTTGTGACCATACGACTTTTAGTTCCTTCTTCGATCCTCTCCCCTAGCTTGATGATGTAGGAAAACTTCTGTCTTTTAATCAGCATCAACATCTCATAATACTGTGGGTCTTGAGCTCGGGCGAAAAACCTGTTCAATTGTTCTTTTTCTAAAGCCGGTCTGACCTTAACAGCTTCTGATCTCCAACGAGTAGCATACTCGCAGAATGTCTCTATAGGTTTTTTCTTTAGGTTATGGATGGAGAACACATCTGGTGCATTTTCCGTGTTGAATATCAATCTGTCCATCAAATCGGATGCCATACTTACCCAATTTGGCCACTTCTTCGGGTCTTGGCTGATGTACCAAGATAGAGCATCTCCCTTCAGACTCCTCGTGAAGAGTTTCATGTGAATCTTTTCGTCCTTCCCTACTCCGACCAAATTGTCGCAGTATGTTCTTAAATGAACTCTGGGATGCCTGGTGCCATCAAACATCTCGAACTTAGGAGTTTTGTACCCCTCGGGCAGTTCTACATTTTGTTGTATGCAAAGGTCCTCGTAGTCCAATCCCTCAATCCCTTTTCTTCCTTTAACACCCTGAACTCGGCTAGTCAGCTTCTTAAGTTCTGCGGCCAGATTCCTAATAAGAGAGTCTTTGTCATCAGACTCAAGTGTTCTTGAGATGGGCTAAATGGGATGTGGTATGGTTTCCATAGATATGGGGGTGTTATGGTGGGTGTAGAGATGGTCATTTGTGGAGTTCAGTGGTTCAGGGATGAGCAGTGGGGTGTTGTTGGAAGTGTGGCAAGTGTTATAGTGGTGATGGGGAGCGGGATGTTTTGTGGTTTCGGGATGTTTTGTGGAGGTGTGGGGTTTTGAGTGTTGGGAAAGTTGACATCTAGGGTGGTGAGGGAAAATGACAAGCTTGCCAAGCTCCGAACTTGGTCCAGTTTTTCTTGAAATTTCAACAACTTCTTCTCGAGTTGGGAGGCACTTTCCTTGGAAACCTGAATACCCTAAGTAACCTCTACCCGTTCGACTGAATTCTCCTTTCTGATGTTGCTCAAATCTTCCATTTTCCCTTGCTCCTATTTCTGACGGGACTAGGAGGAAGAGTGGGTGGAGGGCCCTTCGATCTTGTGGAGTATGATGACGATGCCAAAGTACACGAACTAACCTTTTGGGAGGGGAATAAAGCAAAAGTAAAAACAAAAGGTAGCAAGTTAGTACAGATTATAAGAAAAAGATGTTGCAATATTTAAACACATAGTGCAAGAATATAAATCGTGTCCTAATTTAGGACCTTCGTTGTGCCCGAGGTAGGCCTAGCGACAAATTGATTTGGAGAACTTATAATGCTAAGTGCCTTATCTTATTGATAAAAATAAGACGAATCCCAAAACGACACTAAAATAGCAGAAGATAAAATGTCACTAATGGCCATTGGCCTTATTACATTTTTTAAAGTAAAGGAAAGACTCCTATCTATTTGGTCCCAGAAGGACCTTCCCTAGACTCGGCATCTTTGGCTCCATCAAACAGCTTCACCAGCTCACGAAGTCTCAGCAGCAAGTAGGCTCTTGCCAGGTGTCCACCTTCGTTTCCCTCAGCATTCGGCAATCCTCGATCCTTCTGATGAATTTCCCTTCTAGCTCCACTAAACCCCGCTCCAAGTATCCCAGTCGCTTGTTGGCGTTGAAAGCCATGTCTTTCCACTCTTCAATCAGCTTTTGGTGGGCTTCTTGTATATCCCGATGATCTCTTTCATATTCCAGAATTCTCTTGCGCAGTTGGTTGTACTTGACCTGTATCTTCAGCCTTTTCATCGATGATCTTGTGACCTCGAACAAACCCGGGTTGTCCTAACCCATTATGATCGTCTTCCAACCAGCTTGGATAGTATGGAGTATAACCAGCATGGTATCTGTCTGTCAATGGAATCCTTTCCCAGGTCGATTTTGTAGTGCCACATATACTGAGCTTGACACTTGTATGGACTATCGTCATCCTGAAAGTCGGCCCTAAAGTGACTCCTCTTATCGACCCTTGGTATAACATGCTTCCTTCCCGCCTGTCTCATAACTCGGAGAGGAACATGAGTGTAAGTCCCCCTCAAACCGATAAGTATTAGGAATGGTGCATCCCTGGATCGGGTGATGAACTCTCTAGTGGGTAATCACATGAACATCCGCTGTACTTGGTCCTCTTTCAGATCTTCGAACAACTCTACCCACCCTTTGGCAACTTCTGGTTGAGCAAACATGTTAGGCATATAGTTCATTCGCCTTGGCTGATGGAAAGCAATATGATCGTCCCAGTCTCTACGCAGAATCTCTTGTTGATATTCACCCTTTTGGAGGTGCTCCATGAGCCAGAGTTGGAGTAATAAGTTGCAACCCTCAAAGTGTTTGGCCCATCGTTGACAGTTTTCTAGGGCTCGGTACATTTCCGCAATGATCATAGGTACTATGCTAAAGGGTTGCCCACCAATTCCCTCCATTAGGATTTTAGTGAACATGGCTAGCCTAGTGTGGATCCTCGATTTCTTCATTGAAAACGCTATTATCCCCAAGAAGTAGAATACAAAGACAAAGACCCTTCGGTGGATGTGCCCAAATGATGTGAGGGCGAATTTATCCAGATAAGCATGGTAAGACTTGCTATGACCGTACATCTCATACAGATAGTCAAAAGGAATGTAGGAATCCATCAAATAGGTCAAGTCTGGATTCTTCTTTAGTCCCATAATTTTGAGAAAACCTCTACCCTTGTGATTTTCCGGCATAAACAAACCCGGAGTCTCCCAAAGGATACCAGCTAGTCCTCATATTTCCTCTAGCAAAGGTGTCATATCAATGTCCCTGAAGTGGAACACAGACCTATCGCCATCCCATAATAGAGTAGCAGCTTCTATGATTTTGTTGTTGGGTTGGATTTCAAAAAGAGAAGGCAAATTTCCCAAATATTTGCGGACAAGAGTCTGATCATTGGAGTGAAGGTCTTCCCACCAACTTAGCAACCTTGGGCGGATGTTGGTGACCATGTCGAATCTGGCGACTTTGTGCTTCATTTTCTGCAAGACAAAAGTGTTAGACCCTTACACCCGCCAGACTCGACTATTAAATATCAATAAT
Organism: Nicotiana glauca; assembly: GCA_026770625.1. Classification (NCBI taxonomy): domain Eukaryota; kingdom Viridiplantae; phylum Streptophyta; class Magnoliopsida; order Solanales; family Solanaceae; genus Nicotiana; species Nicotiana glauca. The sequence goes on from MU673065.1 coordinate 58,281, forward strand.
TGGCATAAAAGCATTTAGTTTTCCAAATAAATGCATAGAACTTGGTAGTGTCCATTTGGGTTTGAAGGAAGCCTAGTGGACTTTGGACAAGGCTATTCCTAAAGAGCCATTATGCGGACAACATAACGGACTCGGTTAGGTTTGACCATGATGCGTGCACAGTTAAAAAGAGTAAGGTTTCTATGGGGTTTTAGACTGGTACCCTTGAGCGAACAACTCAAGAGGGAAAGGCACGGAACCGTCGACTACACCGTTGATCGACTGGTTTTACCGCAAATACACCTTTGCCAAATTTAGGGGGTGATAATATCGGAAGGGCGTAACCACTCATTATAAGCATTTCTATGGTATTTTGTTTGGCATGAGTGGAATATGATGTTGAATATGCAGTTACAAGCATTAAACAAGTTGTCATGTATTTGCACATTCATAAAGTAATAATTACAATAATTGCTCACAATTATAACAATATTAAAGGAAAGAGGTAAAAGAAGGCAATAAAGAAGTGAAACAAATACCCAAGTCAATTTTTGAAGTAGGAGAGAGATAGAGTCACAAATATCATGAAATGGGAAAAGCCTTAAAGAAATCCCCTGCAGAGTCGACATGCTTTCGCGCCCCCTTTTTCTCGCGAAATCGGGTTTATGACATTTGGGAGGACAACTCGTTTCCTCTTGGGAATTGGGTTTTGGAATTGAAGAGTCGTCACCTAATGATTAAAGTGCATTAGGACACTAGGAAGAATTTGTTTAGAAAACCAGAGTTTGGGTAAGGGCTAAAAATTATCTCGAGGGGAAGGTGTTAGACATCCCTCAAGATCCACTAGTGTGGTTCCCGGCCATGATACAATTGTGAATTTAAGTACAAATAATAAATAAACAAATAAGGGTTTCAAATATGACGGGGTTGTCACATTATGAGTGCAAATAAGTTAAGGTTGAAGAACAAAGAAAGCTGAAATTTTAAGAAAATAGTTTGAACAATTCTAAAAATAAAACAAGTAAAGGGGAAGGGGGTCCTAGGTTTACAAACAATATGGATCACCTCCTCAGAAGAGGGGTTACACATAGTATTAGCACACCGGTCATCATATCCATATCTACCCTTTTCCACCCCGTTAAGGTATTAAAGAGTGGAATAGTATCTTACTTATTGCATGCTAGTACCCGCCCTAATCCTATCAGTCCCGGAGGCATTTGAGACTAGTAGCCCTAAATGGAAGAGAAACTTGGGTTTTTTTTATGGTTTAAAAGGACAAAATTATAAGGCGACAAACAAAAACATATAAGGCAGATCATGGGAAACACATAACAACTTAAAAAGGCTCAGACAGGCCTCATCACTTATAGATAGGTTGTTTAGAATGTCTTTATGTACTGGTTATGGTCTGAATTAAACTTAAAGCGTTAAGGCGGGCTGATTTATCACATATTTTTCAGATAAGAAGTCTGAATCAGGCCTGCCTGCTGGTTGTAATTATCAAAGACTGGTGTAGTTAATCAATTACCTAATGGATTGCCTAGGTGACACCTATAGGCATGATATCTAACAATGCAGAAGTATACTGATTTTTTAAAGAAGGCTTGCTGATTGTAGAAAAACATAAGTTCTGCAAAAAAAAAATATTTTTTATTTTGCCAATCCGCTAGGCAAGCGCCTAAGGCTATTAATCAGAGTTTGATTGGACTCAATTGTTTCTCTTATATCGTGGAAGAGTTCATGATTATCTCAAATTCTAACACTATCTTCACCCTTGATTGTGTTCTCTTCATATATGGAGACTTTCTCCCCCTTATCTAATATGCAACATTTTCGATCAGATCAGGAGATATTGCTGCTTGATCAGTAGGATTGATCTCCTTTATGTGCATCTCACATGTATAGGTTGATCATAACTATGCTTCACAAGATGGACCTGGTCCATGACTGATATCTTTTGTCAATCATCAAAACTCCACCTGTTCTTGGGCCAACAAATTCCCCTTTTTTTATGATGACAAACTTTGTGCTTTTTACTAATTTGGAACCTATAAGAACTCAACTTCACCATCAATACTCAACTTAGAAAATTCACTTATCATCAAGGACCATGTTAATTAGGTTATAAATATCACTTATTTTAGAATTTGTAAAGCACAATGTCTCTTCCCCCTTTTGGCATCATCGAAAAGTTTCATACAAAGTGTGATTTCTAGAATATAATAAGTACTCATGGCCACTGGAGCAACTGCAAGTGCAATCATGGTGCAATCATCAGTAATCAAGCAAACATATTTAAACTATCAAAGACAGATAGAGCAAAACAGTAGTTATCATTGACAGAGATATGTTGCCACCAACAATCTACAAAAACAAAGAGAAACATCCAAACCATAAGAAAAACAAAAGATAGAAAAATCCCTAATTTGGGTCACTGAGGTACTAAACATGTTCAAGAGATAAAAGCTAGGAGTCCTGAGGCTTGGAGCAACTAGAGGGTTGGGTTTGAGTTTGGAGAAGATTCAGCATGTTATGAAGAATTCCATTATTCTTCTCCTTTTCTTTTGCAAGCTCAGTTCAGAGACCATCACTTTCAGATTCCACTACAATCACACGAGCCTTATGCCTAGCTATTTCAGCATCTTTGGCTGCACATTCTTGAGCTAGAGTCCTAACTTTGCTGTTGAAGGATGGCCGGAGAAAGGTCAGAGACGACCGAAGAATAGTCATCGAGCAAAGACTGGACAAACCCCTTCAGGATCTGGTCATGAGACCACATAAATGAATATGTAGAAGCTATGTGAGGATGATACAGGTCTCCGATGACCTTGGAAGGCTATGGATTAGGGCGGATTAGGGTGGCGGCAACTAGGGTTTGATGGGGTTGTAGAGAGAATTTGGGAGAGAGGGGTTTCAGAGGTGGCGAATTATGAAGAATGAAAAGGGTTTGGGGGGTCTTTGGGTTTAATTAGGAAACAATTAATAGGAGCTGTTGATCTAAACGATCAATGGCTGGAATTAAATGGGAGTCCGGGTGGGTCATTTAAATGGGTTGTGGGTCGGTTTGAATGGGAATTGGTTCGGAGTAATTGGGCTTCAATTGGGGTTCAAAATCAGGCTATAATTGAAATAAAGTGGGGCTAGCATTTAAATAGCCAATTTCTCCTATTTAATTTTATAAAAAATAATAAAATAATTTATGTACTAAAATAATTTATAGTATATAATTAATTATTTAAAAATACTGAACTTAATTTTTATAAATATAAACGCAATTAAATCTAAAAGAGGCTAATATTGCAATTATACGCAATTTAGCTTTAAAAATACCGGTTCGATTTATAAAAATATGCAAATAATATCTTAGAATAAATATGGGAGTCCAACAAATTAATTACCAAAAATGATAATTTTTGTAATTATTACTGGGTTTTGTATGAATGAACAAGGAAAATAAATTGGTTTAAAAAATCTTTAAAAATTAAGGAAAAATAATAAGATATTTGGACACACTTATGTATGCATACATATACTATTTTGAAAGTATTTTTCATATTAAAAATATACAGGAAAAAAATAAGTATCAACAACCACCACATTTGCGAGTTTCTCCTCACTTTTGTGAATTTGGTCGAGGGTAGCAAAGTTCAGTTTTGCAAACTCTAGATCGCATTTGCCATAGAGGCTTGGGTTGGGGAAGGGTCGCTGTTGCGACCAACTGGCCATTTTTGCAGAAAATATAGTCTTCGCATTTGCGACGTTTTTGTCGCTTTTGCGATGGATACATAACTGTTCAAGTTCCGCTTTTGTTAGGGTTCGCATTTGCGAATCCCAGGTCTCAAATGCGATATCTGCAACTTGTTTACATCTAAGTATTGCGGGACTCGGCTTCATTTTATTATATTTTGAGCCTCAGACTCGATAGGAGTCGATTTTTAGGAGGGATTTTCACAAACAACTATTGGGTAAGTGATTTTGATCAATTTTCAGTTATATTACATGATTATTTATGAGATTTAACATTAAAATCATGAGATTTGAAGGAAAATTGGGGATTTTTGTCTATGTTTTGAAATATAAAAATTTGAGATTTAAGGGTCAAATTGGACTCGGATTTAAAAACAAACACATATATGAATTTATGTTGTTATGGGTAGTCAAAATCTACCCTTGAACCCGAGTTTTGACCGGGTGTGCCCGGGGTTGACATTTGGAGAATTGTGTAAAGATCTTAACTTTATTTATTTAAATTTGTTTCACTTGCACTATTCGATGTCATTAAGTCAATTTTGGTTAGATTTGAGTCAAGCGGAGGTGAATTTTAAAGAAAAATTAATTTTGAGTGTTGATTTGTCCTAGTTGAAGTAAGTGTCTTGCATAGCTTTGTTGGGAAAAGTTTTCCTACTAATTGATATTGTTTGCTATATGCGAGGGTGATGCATATACGAGGTGACGAGCGTTTATGCGTGTGCCAAGGTTTCCATGCTCGGGAGGCGGAGATTATATTCTTCTTTGTGCCTTTGTTGAACTTGATGATCCCTTATTCTAAGTTCCAATAAAATCTATGAATAGTAAATTCAATTAATCATGTTAGAACATACGACATCTTACAATGGATTTAAAGAGTCATTTTCTAGAATTTTTTTGCATATTTAACTTGATCGTAGTATTGAGAACCTATATCTACATTTGTTATTGTCAGTTACTTGAGCTTATTTGTTCGTATTAAGAGATGATGATTGGAGACTTAGGGCTATGTTGGAAACAATGAGTATTTACGTGTGGTTGTTATGATATTGACACGATGAATATTTCCGTGCAGTGTGAAATAATATTGTTTTGTTTGGTATTACCTTGCAGAAAAGAAAGGAAGATGGATTTCTGTTATGATTAATCGTTCATAAGCACTTACATGCCCTCAACAATGGTTTTCATTAGTGTTTGCTATTTCGCACGGTACCTTCCATTTGGGTTCCTTATGTACTTATTTGTATATTTTTCCTTTGGCCCATACTGCTATAGCCATGCCTTTATCTTGCCTGTTATTGTTACACCTACGCCTTCACTTGATTTACTTCTATTATATGTCCTCTTCGAGTTCATGTCTGTCACGACCCAATTCCCAACCTCGGTCGTGATGACACCTCTCGTGAAGACAAGGCCAGCCAGAAAAATGCAAATATCTCTTTTAACCAATTAATTAGCATTTATAAATCCAAAACGCGTATAAATCTATCAAAATGCGGAAAACAGCGATAGTCAGAAGGAAACCAACCTGATACAGCCCAAACCGGGGTGTCACAAGTCATGAGCTAATACAGAATTTCTATAAGTCTACAAAACAGAATATCTGATATAGAAGTCTGGAATAATTGAAATAGCATAAACTAGGGTAGTCAAGGGGCTGCGGACGTCAACAACTACCTCGATGCTCCAATCTCGCAGCCTGATCTGGGAAGGATGTCAGTGCTCAGGTGCAGACTCCTCTATGCCTGTATCTGCACACATGGTGCTGGAAGTAATGTGAGTACTCCTACCCAGTGAGTAATAATAGTAAATAATAATCGAAGATAAGAAAACACATAACGGCACAAGGCAGTTCTACATCAGGCAGTAAATTACTTAAAGCAGTAAAAATCAGTCAAAATCAAATACAATCTCAGTTATAAAAGCCGGTGAATCAGGTAAAACATCATATAAGAAATAAATAGTAACACTGCCCCTTGGGCCCTGTATCAACCGCTCAAGACAATAACAACCCCTCGGGCTCAATCTCTCTCAGATCATACTCAGAATAATATCATAGAATAACCGTTGCGGCGTACAGCCTGATCTATACCTCGCTGCGACGTGTAGCCGGATCCATATGGGTACCCACGCTCATTGTGAGGGTGCAGACTCCGGAGGGGCTCCTACAGCCCAAGTGCAATATTGCTGCGGCGCACAGCCCGATCCACATAAACAACTGCTGCGGCGTGCAGCCCGATCCACATATACAACTGCTGCGGAGTGAAGCCCGATCCGAAATATATATATATATATATATATATATATATATATAACATCCTCACTGTTGTGTTCTCAAACCCTCTTAGTCATTTTGGACACAATAGTATAAAGTAGGGACCTCAACCCACATGGTTCTCTTATTTTTGGATTAACACTTATAAAATCGGTTCACATTGTTTTAAACAGGTAGAAAGATGACTGAGGATGTGATTTTCAATAAGTAAAGTGAGGAAAAATTATTTATAATACTCCTAAGGGTTCTACAAGTCGGCACGAGGCCCCAAACATGGCAACTAGCCCAAATCATGAAGATAAACAAAACAGCTCTGTCAAATACGCGGTAAAATTTCAAATGGGACGGACCATGTCAAAATCCCCAATAGAAAACAACCCCGCGCTCGTCATTGAGCGCATGTTTCACCTCAATACATCACTACGTTATGAAAATCCGGGGTTTCGAACCCTTAGGATATCATTTACTATCATTACTCACCTCAAGCCGACTGAAATCCTAGCTCGCTATGCCCTTGCCTCGCAAATCGACCTCCTCTCGCGTCGAATCTGGTCAAAACCACAACGAATACATTACAATAGGCTAAGGGAACATAACCCAATCGAAAAGACTCGAAAAATATCGAAATTCACAAAATTTGCAAAATCGGAGCCCTGGGCCCACTTGTCAAAAAATCAGAAAATTAAAATCATCGGATTCCTTATCTCACCACGAGTCTATACATACCAAAAACTCTCAAATTCGAGCACAAATGACCCATCAAATCCCACTTTGAAATACCAAATTTCCAAGCCCTAGCTTTACCCTCTTTTGATGAATTTCCATAAATTTCTATGTTAATTCTACCATTAAATCATGTATTAAGGTCAAGCAACTCACCTCCAATCGCACATAGTCGAAATCCCCTTCAATTTCCATCCAATAGCTCTCAAGGTTGCTCGAAAATGGTGGAAATAAGACTTGATTCGCGGATGACATGTTTAATAAAACCTTTCTTCCCAGACTTATTTTCTTCTATGAGAATGCGAGGGACCTCTCTCGTTCGCGATGAACAAAATCCGCTACTTCCAAAAATACCCTTCGCGAACGCGGTTACACCCACGCGAACGCGAAGGTCTGAACCCCTAAGCCTACGCGAATGCGTAGCTACACTGCGAACGCAAAGAACATTTTTCCTCTAAATCCCAGTCCTTATACATGAACGCGAGTACCCTCGCGCGAACGCGATGCCCTATCACCTTACCTTACGCGATCGCGAGGCCTCGGACGCGAACGCGAAGGTCAAAAATTCTGGTCCTCAAATTCCTTCTACGCGTTCGCGACTCACTTCACGCGAATGCGATGGGCAAAAACCTGCAACACTTAAGCTGGAAAATCTGCAATTTTTACAATATAGAATTGGTCCGTTTGACCCTCCGAAACTCACCCGAGGCCCCCGGGACCTCAACCAAAAGCACCAACACATCCTAAAACATCATTCAAACTTGTTCCAATCATCAAAACACATCTAACAACTTCTGAAATATGCATTTGATAAAAAACCCACAAAATACCTCTGAATGACCTGAAACTTTGCACACACATCCAAAATCACCTAACGAAGCTACTGCAATTCTCAGAATTCCATTCCGACCCTTGGATCAAAATCTCACCTATCAACCGGAATTCGCCAAAATACTAACTTCGCCAATTCAAGCCTAATTCTACACCGGACCTCCAAAATCAATTCCGATCACACTCCTAAGTCACAAATAATC
>MU673065.1:66671-82830 GCA_026770625.1 Nicotiana glauca
GAACCCTCTAACTCAATAGTCAACATCCAGTTGACTTTTCCAAAACAAGCCTTCCTTTAAGAGACTAAGTGTCTCATTTCCATCTAAAACCAATCCAATTCAACTCATTTACCCAAGACTCCTATAATGAAACATAAGGAAGTAGAAAATAGGGAAAACAGGGCGATAACTCACGTGACGACGGGCCGGGTCGTCACATCCTCCCCAATTAAAACAAACGCTCGTCCTCGAGTGGGTCAAGAAACATACCTGGAGCCTCAAACAGGTGAGGGTATGTGCTCCGCATCTCCCGCTCGGTCTCCTAAGTAGCCTCCTCCACGGGCCGACATCTCCACAGCACCTTTACCGAAGCTATATCCTTTGATCTCAACTTTCGAACGTGACGACCCAAAATAGCCACTAGCTCCACATCATAGGTCAAATCATCATCCAACTGAACAGTGCTGAAATCCAATACATGAGACGGGTCCCCAACATACAAAAGGAGCATAGATACATGAAATACCGGATGCACGCCCGACAAGTTGGGTGGAAAGGCAAGCTCATAAGACACCTCCCCAATCCTCCTAAGTACCTCAAAAGGTCCAATAAACCGCGGACTCAGCTTCCCTTTCTTTCCAAACCGCATGACACCCTTCATGGGCGAAACCTTCAGCAAGACCTTCTCACCCACCATAGATGACACATCCCGAACCTTTCGGTCCACATAACTCTTCTGATGCGACTGTGCTGTATGAAGCCTCTCCTAAATCAGCTTCACTTTCTCTAAGGCTTCCTGAACCATCTCTGTCCGCAATAACCTAGCCTCGCCGGGCTCGAACCATCCAATAGGAGATCTACACTGCCTCCCATACAACGCCTCATACGGAGCCATCTAAATGCTGGACTCATAACTGTTATTGTAGGTAAACTCGAAAAGTGGCAAAAACTCATCCCAAAAACCCCAAAAATTAATAAAACAGGCACACAACATGTCCTCCAATATCTGAATAGTACGCTCGGACTGCCCGTCCGTCTGAGGATGAAATGCTGTGCTCAACTCTACCTGCGTACCCAACTCTCGCTGAAATGTCTTCCAGAACTGGGAAGTGAACTGAGTACCTCTATCTGAGATAATAGACACTGGAACACCATGCAATCGAACAATCTCCCGGATAAAGATCCCTGCTAGCCACTCCGAAGAATAGGTAGTACAAATCGAAATGAAGTGCACGGACTTGGTCAGCCTATATACAATCACCCAAATCGAATCGAACTTCTTCAAAGTCCGAGGGAGACCACTCACAAAATCCATGTAATCCTCTCCCACTTCCACTCGGGAATAATCATCCACTGAAGTACACCATCCGACCTCTGATGCTCGTATTTTACCTACTGACAGTTGAGACACCGAGCCACAAAACCTAATATATCCTTCTTCATCCTCCTCTACCAATAGTGCTGCCTCAAATCCTGATACATCTTCGCGGCACCCGGATGAATGGAATACCACGAGCTATGGGCCTCATCTAATATCAACTCCCGAAGCCCATCCACATTGGGCACACAAACCCAACCCTGAATCCCTAACACACTGTCCTCATCAATGCTCACATTTGTGGCATCATCATGCTGAACCCTGTCCTTAAGGACAAGCAAATATGGGCAATCATACTGGCGCTCTTTGATGCGATCATATAAGGAAGACCGAGCAACCACACAATCCAACACCTGACCGGGCTCAGAAATATCTAGTCTCACCATCTAATTGGCCAAATCCTGGACATCAACTACAAAGGGCCTCTCCCCAATTGGAATATACGCCAAACTCCCGATACTAACCGCCTTTCATCTCAAAGCATCAGCCACTACATTGGCCTTCCCCAGGTGATACAGAATGGTAATATTATCGTCCTTAAGTAACTCTAGCCACCTCCGCTGCCTCAAATTAAGGTCCTTCTGCTTGAACAAATGTCGAAGACTACAATGATCGGTGAATACCTCACAAGATACACCATACAAGTAGTGCCTCCAAATCTTCAAACATGAACTATAGCAGCCAACTCCAAATCATGTACAGGGTAGTTCTTCTCGTGGGGCTTCAGCTGACGAGAAGCATAAGCAATAACTCTACCCTCCTGCATCAATACACATCTGATCCCAACTCCCGAAGTATCACTATACACGGTATAAAAACCTGAAGTTGAGGGCAAAACCAACACTAGAGCCGTGGTCAAGGCTGTCTTGAGCTTCTGAAAGCTCTCCTCGCACTCGTCCGACCATACAAATGGAGTGCCCTTCTGAGTCAACTTGGCCAAGGGCGATGCAATAGAGGAAAATCCCTGCACAAATCGGTGATAATAACCTGCCAAACCAAGGAAACTATGAATCTCGGTGGCTGAGGTCGGTCTAGGCCAACTTTGAACCGCCTCTATCTTCTTCGGGTCGAACCCTCACTAGACACCACGTTCCCCAAGAAGGCTACTGAGCTGAGCCAAAACTCGCACTTGGAGAACTTTGCATAAAGCTTCTCCTCCCTCAATCTCTGCAATACAACTCCCAATATTCCGTGTGCTCCTCCTAGCTACGCAAGTACACCAGAATATCATCAATAAAAACAATAACGAATCAATCCAGATAAGGCCAAAATACATTGTTCATCAAATTCATGAACGCTGTTGGGGCATTAGTCAGCCCAAAAGACATGACAAGAAACTCATAGTGACTATATCTCGTCCTGAAAGCAGTCTTCATAATATCTAAATTCCTGATCTTCAACTGATGATAGCCCGAATGGAGATTAATCTTGGAGAACACCGTCGCTCCCTGAAGCTAGTCAAATAAATCATCAATGCAAGGCAGATGGTACTTGTTCTTCACTGTTACTTTGTTCAATTCCTTGTAGTCAATGCACATTCTCAGGGTACCATCCTTCTTCTTCACAAATAGAACCGGTGCACCCCACGGTGACATACTAGGCCGAATGAACCCCTTATCTAAGAGTTCCTAAAGATGATCCTTTAATTCTTTCAACTCCACTGGTGCCATACGATATGGCGGAATGGAAATGGGCTGAGTGCGCAGCACCAAGTCAATACCAAGATCAATATCCCTGTCCGGTGGCATGCCCGGCAGGTCAGCATGAAATATATTGGGAAACTCCCTCACAACTGGGACAGAATATATGCTAGGAGTCTCAGCTCCAACATCTCTTACAAACGCCAAGTATGAAAGGCAACCCTTCCCAACCATATGCTGGGCCTTAAAGAATGAAATCACCCTGCTAGGAACATAGTCAATCACACCACGCCATTCGATCCTCGATACACCCGGTATAGCCAAAGTGACTGTCTTAGCATGATAGTCCATAATAGCATGACACAGAGATAGCCACTCCATGCCTAAAATAACATCAAAATCCACCATGCTCAATATCAATAGATCAACTCGGGTCTCCAGACCCCCAATAGTCACCAAACATGATCGATACACATGGTCTACAATAATGGTATTTCCCACCAGGGTAGATACATGAATAGGTAAAGCAAGACACCCTTGGGTCGTACCCAAATGATGAGCAAAATATGAGGACACATAAGAATAGGTGGAACCGGGATCAAATAAGACTGAGGCATCCCTGTGGCAGACTAAAATAATACCTGTAATGATGACATCTGAAGTAATGGCATCTGTCCTGCCCTAAAGAGCATAAAAATGAGCCTGACCAACGCCTAATCGACCTGCACCTCTGGGGTGGCCCCTGGCTGCCTGACCCTCACCCGTAGCTGGCGGGGCGGGTGCTGAAGAAACTGGACCAGAAGACGAGGGCTGACCCCTCTACTGAGATGAGCTAGCAGAACGACGAGGAAACTCTCTCCGTATATGCCCAAACTCCCCACACTCATAACAACTCCCAGGTGTTGGGAATAGGAATGAAGGGAACCCCTCGCGCCGGAGTGACTAGCTGATGCACTCATCCTAGAAGAACCGTGAGCAGATGGGGCTCGAGATGAACTCTATGCTGGAAAAGCGCTGAGTGAAGACTGACTCTGCTGAGAACCATTATAACCATGACCTGAAGATGCCCTACGATACTCAGGACGGGCCGACTGAGTGGGCCTGAAGGAACAACCCCGACCCTGCTGGAATTGGCCCCTTGAAGGAGCGCCACTATAACTACCAGAACCTCGAGGCCTTTTTGCCTCCCTCTCCTCTCAATCCTACCGGTGAGCCATCTCGATCTCCCGGGCAATATCAACAACCTCCACAAATGAGATACCCAAAACTCTCTCTCTGGTCATCCGAATATGGAGATGATAGTTAAGACAATCCACAAACCTCTTAATCCTCTCGCGATCTGTCAAAATCATCCATGAGACATGATGAGCCAACTCAGAATACCTCGCCTCATACTGAGACACAATCATATCTCCCTTTAATAGCCACTCAAACTGCCTGCGTAGCTGCAGTTCCTCTCTGTGGGACTGCGGTACATACTTCTCCAAGAAGATAGTGGAGAACTCCTGCCAAGTCAAAGGTGCTGCACCACCTGGCGTCTACGCCGCTCATACGCCTCCTACCAAGTGAAGGCAGCTCCAGTAAACTGAAAATTAGTAAAAGCCACACCGGTGGACTCAAGGATCCCCGCTGTACGGAGCATACGCTGAAACCTGTCAAGAAAACCCTGGGCATCCTCGTCCTCAGCTCCACTAAATGCCAGAGGCTGGAGTCTACCAAACCTCTCAAGGCGACGCTGCTCGTCCTCGAGCATAACTGGAACCCTGAACTCCTGTACCGGAACAACTGGCTGAGCTGGAGGTGCCTCTGGAGTCTATAATCCCTGCACTACCTGCTCAGGTGTGCGAGCAGTAGGGGTCTGATTGCCTCCCCCGGCCTGTGAAGTAGCTGCTGCTATTGTGGTGGCTGAAACCACCTGAGCCAGGCCCGTACAAACTGTCAATATCTGGTCCAATGTCTCCTGATGACCCAGAATCACAATGGGCACAGCTGGTGCCTGAACTGGTGCTACTGGAGCCTGGTCCTGAGCTGGGGAACCAGAGGATCCACATGTGTAGCCCCTGCTGCTCTGCCTCTACCATGACCACGACCACGAGTGCGTCCACGGCCTTTGGTAGCCTCAGTAGGTGGTAATGGTGGTCGTCTGTCATATCCGGTAGCTCGTGTCCTCACCATCTGTGAGAGAATAGAACAAAGATAATTTTAGCACTCGGATCAACAAGTTCGCACGACAGAATTTCAAGTATGTGAAGTTTTCCTAAAAGGTTCTGCAGCCTCTCGAGGATAAGTACAGACGTCTCCGTACTGATCCGTGAGACTCTACTAAACCAGCTCATGACTCGCGAGACCTAGTAACCAAGGCTCTAATACCAACCTGTCACGACCCAATTCCCAACCCCGATCGTGATGGCGCCTCTCGTGAAGACAAGGCCGCCCAGAACAACACAAATACCTCTTTTAAGCAATTAATTAGAATTTATAAATCCAAAACACGTATAAAACAATCACAATGCGGAAAACAATAATAGTCAGAAGGAAATCAACCCGACATAGCTGAAACCGGGGTGTCACAAATCATGAGCTATTACAGAATTTCTATAAGTCTACAAAACAGAATATCTAATACAGAAGTCTGGAATAACTGAAATAGCGTAAACTAGGGGAGTCAAGGGGCTGCAGACGTCAACAGCTACCTCGGTGCTCCAATCTCGCAGCCTGATCTGGGAAGGATGTTAGTGCTCAGGTGCAGACTACTCTATGCCTGTATCAGCACACATGGTGCATGGAGTAATGTGAGTAATCCGACCCAGTGAGTAATAATAATAAATAATAAACGAAGATAAGAAAACACATAACGGCACAAGGCAGTTCTACATCAGGCAGTAAATTACTTAAAGCAGTAAAAATCAGTGAAAATCAAATATAATCTTAGTTTTAAAAGCTGGTGAATCAGGTAAAATAGAATTTAAGAAATAAATAGTAACACTGTCCCTCGGGCCCTGTATCAACCGCTCAACACAATAATAGCCCCTTGGGATCAATCTCTCTCAGATCATACTCAGAATAATATCATAGAATAACCGCTGCGACGTGTAGCCCGATCCATACCTCGCTGCGGCGTGCAACCCGATCCATATGGGTACCCGCGCTCATTGTGGGGGTGCAGACTCCAGAGGGGTTCCTAAAGCCCAAGCACAATATTGCTGCGGCGCGCAGCCTGATCCACATAAACATCTGCTGCGGCATGTAGCCCGATCCACATATACAACTGTTGCGGCGTGCAGCCCGATTCGTAATACATATATAACATCCTCACTGTTGGGTTCTCAAGCCCTCTTAGTCATTTTGGACACAATAATATAAAGTAGGGACCTCAGCCCATATGGTTCCCTCATTTTAGGATTAACACTTATAAAACCGGTTCACATTATTATAAATAGGTAGAAAGATGACTTAGGATGTGATTTTCAATAAGTAAAGTGAGGAAAAATCAGTGATAGTACCCCTAAGGGTTCTACAAGTCGCCACGAGGCCCCAAACATGGCAACTAGCCCAAATCATGAAGATAAACAAAACAACTCAGTCAAATACGCGGTAAAATTTTAAATGTGACGGACCAAGTCACAATCCCCAGTAGAAAACAACCCCGCGCTCGTCATTGAGCGCGTGTTTCACCTAAATACAGCACTACGTTGTGCAAATCCGGGGTCTCGAACCCTCATGATATCATTTACTATCATTACTTACCTCAAGCCGGCCGAAATCCTAGCTCGCTATGCCCTTGCCTCGCAAATCGACCTCCTCGCGCGTCGAATCTGGTCAAAAGCACAACAAATACATTACAATAGGCTAAGGGAACATAACCCAATCGAAAAGACTCAAAAAATATTGAAATTCACGAAATTTGCAAAACCTGAGCCCCGGGCCCACTTCTTGAAAAATTAGAAAATTAACATCATCAGATTCCTTATCTCGCCACGAGTCTATACATACCAAAAACTCCCAAATCCGAGTCCAAATGACCCATCAAATCCCAATTTGAAATACCAAATTTCCAAGCCCTAGCATTACCCTCTTTTGATGAATTTCCATAAATTTCTATGTTAATTCTACCATTAAATCATGTATTAAGGTCAAGGAACTCACCTCCAATCGCACCTAGTCGAAATCCCCTTTAATTTCCGTCCGATAGCTCTCAAGGTTGCTCAAAAATGGTGGAAATAAGACTTGATTTGCGGATGAGATGTTTAATAAAACCCTTCTGCCCAGACTTATTTTCTTCTATGCGAACACGAGGGACCTCTCTCGTTCGCGATGAACATAATTCGGTACTTCCAAAAATACCCTTCACGAACGCGGTTACACACACGCGAACGCGAAGGTCTGAACCCCTAAGCCTACGCGAACGCGTAGCTACACTGCGAACGCGAAGAACATTTCGCATCTGAACCCCAGTCCTTATACGAGAATGCGAGTACCCTCGCGTGAACGCGACGCTTGATCACCTTACCTTACGCGATCGCGAGGCCTCGAACGCGAACGCGAAGGTCAAAAATCCTGGTCCTCAAATTCCTTCTACGCGTTCGCGACTCACTTCACGCGAACAAGATGGGCAAAAATCTGCAACACTTCAGCTGGAAAATCAGCAACTTTTACAAGCTAGAATTGGTCCGTTTGACCATCCGAAACTCACCTGAGGCCCCCGGGACCTCAACCAAAAGCACCAACACATCCTAAAACATCATTCAAAATTTTTACAATCATCAAAACACATCTATCAATGCTAAAATCATCAATTCTCACCGAATTCAAGCCTAAGTTTCTCAAAAACTTCTGAAATACGCATTTGATAAAAAAACCCACAAAACACCTCCGAATGACTTGAAACTTTGCACAAACATCCAAAATCACCTAACGAAGCTACTGCAATTCTTAAAATTCCCTTCTGACCCTCGGATCAAAATCTCACCTATCAACCGGAATTCGCCAAAATACTAACTTCGACAATTCAAGCCTAATTCTACACCGGACCTCAAAAATCAATTCCGATCAGTGTCCTAAGTCACAAATAATCCCCCGAAGCTAACCGAATTACCGAAAATCACATCCGAACCCTCTAACTCAATAGTCAACATCCGGTTGACTTTTCCAAAACAAGCCTTACTTTAAGAGAATAAGTGTCTCATTTCCATCTTAAACCAATCCAATTCAACTCATTCACCCAAGACTCCTATAATGAAACATAAGGAAGCAGAAAATGGGGAAAACGGGGCGGTCACTCACATGACGACGGGCCAGGTCGTAACATCCTCCCCAACTAAAACAAACGCTCGTCCTCGAGTGGGTCAAGAAACATACCTGGAGCCTCAAACGGGTGAGGATATGTGCTCCGCATCTCCTGCTCGGTCTCCCAAGTAGCCTCCTCCACGGGCCGACCTCTCCATTACACCTTTACCGAAGCTATATCCTTTGTTCTCAACTTTCGAACCTGACGACCCAAAATAGCCACTAGCTCCACATCATAGGTCAAATCATCATCCAACTGAACAGTGCTGAAATCAATTACATGAGACGGGTCCCCAACATACTTCCGGAGCATAGATACATGAAATATCGGATGCACGCCCGACAAGTTGGGTGGAAAGGCAAGCTCATAAGACACCTCCCCAACTCCTAAGTACCTCAAAAGGTCCAATAAACCGCGAACTCAGCTTCTCTTTCTTTCCAAACTGCATGACACCCTTCATGGGCGAGACCTTCAGCAAGACCTTCTCACCCACCATATATGACACATCCCGAACCTTTCGGTCCACATAACTCTTCTGATGTGACTGTGCTGTATGAAGCCTCTCCTAAATCAGCTTCACCTTCTCTAAGGCTTCCTGAACCCTCTCTGTCCCCAATAACCTAGCCTCGCCTGGCTCAAACCATCCAACTGGAGATCTACACTGCCTCCCATACAATGCCTCATACGGAGCCATCTGAATGCTTGACTGATATTGTTATTGTAGGAAAACTTGGAAAGCGGATAAAACTCATCCCAAGAACCCCCAAAATCAATAACACAGGCACGCAACATGTCCTCCAATATCTGAATTGTACGCTCGGACTGCCCGTCCGTCTGAGGATGAAATGTTGTGCTCAACTCTACCTGCGTACCCAACTCTCGCTGAAATATCTTCCTGAACTGGGAAGTGAAATGAGTACCTCTATCTGAGATAATAGACACTGGAACACCATGCAATCGAACAATCTCCTGGATAAAGATCCCTGCTAGCCGCTCCGAAGAATAGGTAGTACATACTGGAATGAAGTGCGCGGACTTGGTCAGCCTGTCAACAATCACCCAAACGAATCGAACTTCTTCAAAGTCCGAGGGAGGGAGACCACTCAAAAAATCCATAGTAATCCTCTCCCACTTCCACTCGGGAAAAATCATCCACTGAAGTACAATACCCGGCCTCCGATGCTCGTATTTTACCTGCTGACAGATGAGACACCGAGCCACAAACCCTAATATATCCTTCTTCATCCTCCTCTACCAATAGTGCTGCCTCAAATCCTGATACATCTTCGCGGCACCTGGATGAATGGAATACCGTGAAATACGGGCCTCCTCTAATATCAACTCCCGAAGCCCATCCACTTTGGGCAGACAAAACCGGCCCTACATCCGCAACACACCATCATCATCAATGGTCACATCCCTGGCATCATCATGCCGAACCCTGTCCTTAAGTACAAGCAAATGTGGGTCATCATACTGGCGCTCTCTGATACGATTATATAAGGAAGACCGAGCAACCACACAAGCCAACACCCGACTGGGCTTAGAAATATCTAGTCTCACCATCTGATTGGCCAAAGCCTGGCCATCAACTGTTAAGGGTCTCTCCCCAACTGGAATATACGACAAACTCCCGATACTAACCGCCTTTCAGCTCAAAGCATCGGCCATTACATTGGCCTTCCCCGGGTGATACATAATGGTAATACCATCGTCCGTAAGTAACTCTAGCCACCTACACTGCCTCATATCAAGGTCCTTCTGCTTGAACAAATGTCGAAGACTGCGATGATCGGTGAATACCTCACAAGATACACCATACAAGTAGTGCCTCCAAATCTTCAAAGCATGAACTATAGCAGCCAAATCCAAATCATGTACAAGGTAGTTCTTCTCATGGGGCTTCAGCTGACGAGAAACATAAGCAATAACTCTACCCTCCTGCATCAATACACATCTGATCCCAACTCTCGAAGCATCACTATACATGGTATAAGAACCTGAAGCTGAGTGCTAAACCAACACTGGAGCCGTGGTCAAGGCTGTCTTAAGCTTCTGAAAGCTCTCCTCACACTCATCCGACCATACAAATGGAGCGCCCTTCTGAGTCAACTTGGCCAAGGGCGATGCAATAAAGGAAAATCCCTGCACAAATCAGCGATAATAACCTGCCAAACCAAGGAAACTACGAATCTCGGTGGCTGAGGTCGGTCTAGGCAAACTCTGAACTGCCTCTATCTTCTTCGGGTTGACCTGAATACCCTCGCTAGACACCACGTTCCCCAAGAAGGCTACTGAGCTGAGCCAAAACTCGCACTTGGAGAAATTTGCATAAAGCTTCTCCTCCCTCAATCTCTGCAACACAACTCGCAAATGCTACGTGTGCTCCTCCTGGCTACGCGAGTACACCGGAATATCATCAATAAAAATAATAACGAATGAATCTAGATAAGGCCAAAATGCACTGTTCATCAAATGTATGAACGCTACTGGGGCATTAGTCAGCCCAAAAGACATGAAAAGAAACTCATAGTGCCCATATCTCGTCCTAAAAGCAGTCTTCATAATATCTGAATCCCTGATCTTCAACTGATGATAGCTCGAACAGAGATCAATCTTGGAGAACACCCTCACTCCATGAAGCTGGTCAAATAAATAATCAATGCAAGGCAGAGGGTACTTGTTCTTCACTGTTACTTTGTTCAATTGCTTGTAGTCAATGCACATTCTCAAGGTACCATCCTTCTTCTTCACAAATAGAACCGGTGCACCCCATGGTGACATACTAGGCCGAATGAACCCCTTATATAGGAGTTCCTGAAGCTGATCCTTCAATTCTTTCAACTCCGCTGGTTCCATACAATATGGTAGAATGGAAATGGGCTGAGTGACCAGCACCAAGTCAATACCATAATCAATATCCCTGTCCGGTGGCATGCCTGGCAGGTCAGCAGGAAATATATCGAGAAACTCCCTCACAACTGGGACAGAATATATGCTAGGAGTCTCAGCTCCAACATCTCTCACAAACGCCAAGTATGAAGGCAACCCTTCCCAACCATACGCTGGGCCTTTAAGAATGAAATCGCCCTTCTAGGAACATAGTCAGTCGCACCACGCCACTCGATCCTCGATACACCCGGTATAGCCAAAGTGACTGTCTTAGCATGATAGTCCAGAATAGCATGCTACAGAGATAGCCACTCCACGCCCAAAATAACATCAAAATCTACCATGCTCAATAGCAATAGATCAACTCGGGTCTCTGGAACCCCAATAGTCATCAAACATGACCGATACACATGGTCTACAATAATAGTATCGCCCACCGGGGTAGATACATGAACAGGTAAAGCAAGACACCCTCGGGTCGTACCAAAATGATGAGCAAAATATGAGGGCACATAAGAATAGGTGGAACCGAGATCAAATAAGAGAGAGGCATCCCTGTGGCAGACTGAAATAGTACCTGTAATGACGGCATCTAAAGTAATGGCATCTGTCCTGCCCTGAAGAGCATAAAAATGAACCTAACCAATGCCTGATCGACCTGCGCCTCTGGGGCGGCCCTTGGCTGCCCGACCATTACCCCTAGCTGGCGGGGCGGGTGCTGAAGAAACTGGACCAGAAGACGAGGGTTGACCCCTCTGCTGAGATGAGCTAGCAGCACGACGAGGACACCCCCTCCGCATATGCCCAAACTCCCCACACTCATAGCAACTCCCAGGTGCTGGGGAATGGGAATGAAGGGAACCCCTCGCGCCGAAGTGACTAGCTGACGCACGCGGCCTAGAAGAATCCTGAGCAGATGGGGCTCGAGATAAACTCTATGCTGGAAGAGCATTGAGTGAAGGCTGACTCTGCTGAGAACTATGATAACCACGACCTGAAGATGCCCTACGATACTCGGGACGGGCCGACTGAGTGGGCCTGAAGGAACAACTCCAACCTGCTGGAACTGGCCCCTCGAAGGAGCGCCACTATAACTACCAGAACCTTGAGGCCTCTTGGCCTCCTTCTCTTTTCTATCCTACCGGCGAGCCATCTCGATCTCCCGGGAAAAATCAACCACCTTCTCAAATGAGAAACCCAAAGCTCCCTCTCTGGTCATCAGAATACGGAGATGATAGTTAAGACAATCCACGAACCTCTTGATCCTCTCGCGATCTGTCGGAATCATCCATGAGGCATGACGAGCCAACTCAGAATACCTCGCCTCATACTGAGACACAGTTATATATCCCTATTGTAGCCGCTCAAACTGCCTGCACAGCTCCTCTCTACGGGACTGCGGTACATACTTCTCCAAGAAGAGAGTGGAGAACTCCTGCCAAGTGAAAGGTGCTGCACCAGCCGGTGTCTACGCCGCTCATACGCCTCCCACCAATTGAAGGCATCTCCAGTAAACTAAAAAGTAGTAAAAGCCACACCGCTGGACTCAACGATCCCCACTGTACGGAGCATACGCTGACACCTGTCAAGAAAACCCTGGGCATCCTCACCCTCAGCTCCACTAAATATCGGAGGCTGGAGTCTACCAAACCTCTCGGGGCGACGCTGCTCGTCCTCGGGCATAACTGGAACCCTGAACTCCTGTACTGGAGCAACTGGCTGAGCTAGAGGTGCCTCTGGAGTCTGTAATTCCTGCACTACCTGCTCAGGTGTGCGAGCAGCGGGGGTCTGATTGCGTCCCTCGGCCTATGAAGTAGCTGCTGCTGCTGTGGTGGCTGAAACCACCTGAGCCAGGCCCGTACAAACTGTCAATATCTGCGCCAATGTCTCCTGAAGAACCAGAATCACAATGGGCACAGCTGGTGCCAGAACTGGTGCTGTTAGAGCCTGGTCCTGAGCTGGGGAACCAGAGGATACACAGGTGCTGCCCCTGCTGCTCTGCCTCTACCATGACCACGACCACGACCGCATCCACGACCTCTGGTAGCCTCAGTTGGTGGTACTAGTGGTACTGGTGGTCGTCTATCGCATCCGGTAGCTTGTGTCCTCACCATCTGTGAGAGAATAGAACAAAGAGAAGTTTAGCACTCGGATCAACAAGTTCGCACTACAGAATTTCAAGAATGTGAAGTTTTCCTAAAAGGTTCTGCAGCCTATCGAGGATAAGTAAAGACGTCTCTGTACCGATCCGCGAGACTCTACTAAACTAGCTCATGACTCGCAAGACCTAGTAACCTAGGCTCTGATACCAAACTGTCACGACCCAATTCGCAACCCTGATCGTGATGGCGCCTTTCGTGAAGATAAGGCCGGCCAGAACAACACAAATACCTCTTTTAAGCAATTAATTAGCATTTATAAATCCAAAACGCGTATAAATCAATCACAATGCGGAAAACAATAATAGTCAGAAGGAAACCAACCCTACATAGCCGAAACCGGGGTGTCACAAGTCATGAGCTACTACAGTATTTCTATAAGTCTACAAAACAGAATATGTGATACAGAAGTCTAGAATAACTGAAATAGCATAAACTAGGGGAGTCAAGGGGCTGCGGACGTCAACAGCTACCTCGATGCTCCAATCTCGCAGCCTGATCTGGGAAGTATGTCAGTGCTCAGGTGCAGACTCCTTTATGCCTGTATCTGCACACATGGTGCTGGGAGTAATGTGAGTACTCCAACCCAATGAGTAATAATAATAAATAATAACCGAAGATAAGAAAACACATAACAGCACAAGGCAGTTCTATATCAGGTAGTAAATTACTTAAAGCAGTAAAAATCAAATACAATCTCAGTTTTAAAAGCCGGTGAATTAGGTAAAATATCATATAAGAAATAAATAGTAACACTGCCCCTCGGGCCCTGTATCAACCGCTCAACACAATAACAACCCCTCGGGCTCAATCTCTCTCAGATCATACTCAGAATAATATTATAGAATAATCGTTGCGGCGTGCAGCCCGATAAATACCTCGCTGAGACGTGTAGCCCGATCCATATGGGTACCCTCGCTCACTGTTGGGGTGCAGACTCCAGAGGGGCTCCTACAGCCCAAGGGCAATATTGCTGCGGCGCGTAGCCCGATCCACATAAACAACTACTGCGGCGTGCAGCCCGTTCCACACATACAACTGCTGCGGTGTGCAGCCCGATCCGTAATATATATATATATAACATCCTCACTGTTGGGTTCTCAACCCCTCTCAGTCATTTTGGACACAATAGTATAAAGTAGGGACCTCAACCCACATGGTTCCCTCATTTTAGGATTAACACTTATAAAATCGGTTCACATTGTTTTAAACAGGTAGAAAGATGACTGAGGATGTGATTTTCAATAAGTAAAGTGAGGAAAAATCATTTATAATACCCCTAAGGGTTCTACAAGTCAGCACGAGACCCCAAACATGGAAACTAGCCCAAATCATGAAGATAAACAAAACAACTCAGTCAAATACGCGGTAAAATTTCAAACTGGACGGACCAAGTCAAAATCCCCAGTAGAAAACAACCCTGCGCTCGTCATTGAGCGTATGTTTCACCCCAATACAACACTATGTTGTGCAAATTCGGGGTCTCGAACCCTCAGGATATCATTTACTATCATTACTCACCTCAAGCGGGCCGAAATCCTAGCTCGCTATGCCCTTGCCCCGCAAATCAACCTCCTCGTGCGTCGAATCTGGTCAA
Source organism: Nicotiana glauca (assembly GCA_026770625.1). Classification (NCBI taxonomy): domain Eukaryota; kingdom Viridiplantae; phylum Streptophyta; class Magnoliopsida; order Solanales; family Solanaceae; genus Nicotiana; species Nicotiana glauca. Next base: position 81,604 of record MU673065.1, read on the forward strand.
AACCACAACGAATACATTATAATAGTCTAAGGGAATGTAACCCAATCGAAAAGACTCGAAAAATATCAAAATTCACAAAATTCGCAAAACCCGAGCCCCGGGCCCACTTCTCGAAAAATTAGAAAATTAACATCATCGGATTCCTTATCTCGCCACGAGTCTATACATACCAAAAACTCCCAAATCTGAGCCCAAATGGCCCATCAAATCCCATTTTGAAATACTAAATTTCCAAGACCTAGCTTTACCCTCTTTTGATGAATTTCCATAAATTTCTACGTTAATTCTACCATTAAATCATGTATTAAGGTCAAGGAACTCACCTCCAATCGCACCTAGTCAAAATCCCCTTCAATTTTCATCTAATAGCTCTCAAGGTTGCTCAAAAATGGTGGAAATAAGACTTGATTCGCGGATGAAATGTTTAATAAAACCCTTCTGCCCAGGCTTATTTTCTTGTATGCGAACACGAGGGACCTCTCGCGTTCGCGATGAACAAAATCTGCTACTTCCAAAAATACCCTTCGCGAACGCGGTTACACCCACACGAACGCGAAGGTCTGAACCCCTAAGCCTACACGAACGCGTAGCTACACTGCGAACGCGAAGAACATTTCGCCTCTGAACCCCAGCCCTTATACGTGAACGCGAGTACCCTCGCGCAAACGCGATGCTTGATCACCTTGCCTTACGCGATCGCGAGGCCTCGGATGCGTACGTGAAGGTCAAAAATACTGGTCCTCAAATTCCTTCTACGCGTTCGCGACTCACTTCACGCGAACGCAATGGGCAAAAACCTGCAACACTTCAGCTGGAAAATCTACAACTTTTACAAGCTAGAATTGGTCCGTTTGACCATCCGAAACTCACCCGAGGCCCCCGGAACCTCAACCAAAAGAACCAACACATCCTAAAACATCATTCAAACTTGTTCCAATCATCAAAACACATCTAACAACGCTAAAATCATCAATTCTCACCGAATTCAAGCCTAAGTTTCTCAAAAACTTCCGAAATACGCATTTGATCAAAAACCCACAAAACACCTCCGAATGACCTGAAATTCTGCACATACATCCAAAATCACCTAACAAAGCTACTGCAATTCTCGGAATTCCATTCCGACCCTCGGATCAAAATCTCACCTATCAACCGGAATTCGCCAAAATACTAACTTCGCCAATTCAAGCCTAATTCTACACCGGACCTCCAAAATCAATTCCGATC
>MU673065.1:83431-129925 GCA_026770625.1 Nicotiana glauca
TAACATCATCGGATTCCTTATCTCGCCACGAGTCTATACATACCAAAAACTCCCAAATCTGAGCCCAAATGGCCCATCAAATCCCATTTTGAAATACTAAATTTCCAAGACCTAGCTTTACCCTCTTTTGATGAATTTCCATAAATTTCTACGTTAATTCTACCATTAAATCATGTATTAAGGTCAAGGAACTCACCTCCAATCGCACCTAGTCAAAATCCCCTTCAATTTTCATCTAATAGCTCTCAAGGTTGCTCAAAAATGGTGGAAATAAGACTTGATTCGCGGATGAAATGTTTAATAAAACCCTTCTGCCCAGGCTTATTTTCTTGTATGCGAACACGAGGGACCTCTCGCGTTCGCGATGAACAAAATCTGCTACTTCCAAAAATACCCTTCGCGAACGCGGTTACACCCACACGAACGCGAAGGTCTGAACCCCTAAGCCTACACGAACGCGTAGCTACACTGCGAACGCGAAGAACATTTCGCCTCTGAACCCCAGCCCTTATACGTGAACGCGAGTACCCTCGCGCAAACGCGATGCTTGATCACCTTGCCTTACGCGATCGCGAGGCCTCGGATGCGTACGTGAAGGTCAAAAATACTGGTCCTCAAATTCCTTCTACGCGTTCGCGACTCACTTCACGCGAACGCAATGGGCAAAAACCTGCAACACTTCAGCTGGAAAATCTACAACTTTTACAAGCTAGAATTGGTCCGTTTGACCATCCGAAACTCACCCGAGGCCCCCGGAACCTCAACCAAAAGAACCAACACATCCTAAAACATCATTCAAACTTGTTCCAATCATCAAAACACATCTAACAACGCTAAAATCATCAATTCTCACCGAATTCAAGCCTAAGTTTCTCAAAAACTTCCGAAATACGCATTTGATCAAAAACCCACAAAACACCTCCGAATGACCTGAAATTCTGCACATACATCCAAAATCACCTAACAAAGCTACTGCAATTCTCGGAATTCCATTCCGACCCTCGGATCAAAATCTCACCTATCAACCGGAATTCGCCAAAATACTAACTTCGCCAATTCAAGCCTAATTCTACACCGGACCTCCAAAATCAATTCTGATCACACTCCTAAGTCAAAAATCATCCCTCGAAGCTAAACGAATCACCAGAAATCACATCCGAACCCTCTAACTCAATAGTCAACATCCGGTTGACTTTTCCAAAACAATCCTTCCTTTAAGAAACTAAGTGTCTCATTTCCATCTAAAACTAATCAAATTCAACTCATTCACCAAGACTCCTATAATGAAACATAAGGAAGAAAAAATGGGGAAAACAGGGCAGTAACTCACGTGACTACAGGCGGGTCGTCACAATGTCCTTACTTCTTATTAGTCATACCTACTACATGTCTTTAATTGTCACGTGATTTACTTATTAGATGCCTTAACCTGCTACATGTCTCCACTTACCATATGCTTCTACTTATATGCTTTTACTTGTTAAATGTCTTAACTTGCTACGTGTTTCCACTCACCACGTGTTTTAGCCTTCTATATGTCTCCATTTTCCTATATGCTCAACTTACCATATACTTTCGCTAGTTGAATGCCTCTATTTGCTATGTGGTTTTACTTGCTACACGATTTCATACATTGAATGTCGTTCTTTGATCCCTGTTCTTGCTTGATAAACCTCTTTTCTAGTTTTTATACTACTCTCCTTTGCTTAACTGGATTGAGTGACTTGTAGATTGGTGCGAGATATACCTTGTGGGAGCCTAGTCATTGTATATGGTAGACTAGTTTTGATATTGGATGGCTCATTCTACTTTGTTGAGTTATATTACTTAGTTGGATAATACATGTTCGTTTCTTAGTGTTAAGTTGTGAATGTTTCCCGCATTTGGTTGTTATTGTGGTTTCATATGATATGTTTGATATTGTGGATCGGGTTGTATGGCACAACGATATTGAAATGATATGATATGATATAAAGAGATAAGGATAGAATATGATATGAACAGATGATGATATGGTGGGATTGGGTTGCACGCCTTAACAATATTTAAATGATGTGAAGCAAAAAGACAGAATATGTTATGAACAGATGATGATATAGTGGGATCGAGTTGCGTGCCGCAACAGAATTGATGTGTCGTATTTGTGTTATGTCTATAGAGTTTATTCTTGATGTTGTGATGTGAGGTTTGAGATTATGTTATTCTGGGGCTCTCCACCATTTGTATTTTTGTTTAATTCCTTTCGTGACTATCTGTGCACCTTTGTCGTATTTGCTCTTTCTACTTATTATCTGCACAGGTACAATTATAAGTAGGTATGTTTTAACTAAAATCTCGCCACTACTTCACCAAGGTTAGTTAAGATACTCACTGAGTACATGGGGTCGGTTGTACTCATGCTACACTTCTGCACCTTGCATGCACATCTTAGAGTTGCGTAGCTGTGGAAGACGAAGCTTGGAATTGAAGACGCCCCAGTGTTCCAGATTCAAGATACCTTTTATTCATGGTAGGCAGAACTTAAAATTCTATTTATGTATACTTCAAACAAATACTATATTTATATTTCATACGATCTTGTAAATCTAAATCATAGTGGCTCATGCAGTCCTTGGAAAATTGTAAAAATTTCAGTTATTTAACTTATTGGCTTCATATTAACTCTAGTAGAATTGTGTTAACTGTACTTGGCTTACCTAACGGATTAGGTTAGGTGCTACCACGACAAGCTAAATTTTGGGTCGTGAAATGTTAGTATTAGAGCACTAGGTTGGTAGGTTCTACGAGTCATGAGAAAATGTCTAGTAGAGTCTTGTGGATTGGTATGACGACATCCATATCTATCTTCGAGAAGCTATAAGGTATTTAGGAAACTTCTCTTCCTTCTTTCCTTATCATGCGACCTTATATCAGCTTGAAACCAACATTTTGATTCATCCTATTCATTTGTATATGATGTTGAGAACCAAGTATCAATGAAAACTGACGGCATGTGATGTTGCGAATGGGCTGTAAAGCACTGTAGATGCTTGATTACCGTCACGATGTGTTGTTCAGGCTTTGATGTTGATGTATTGGTATGTCTTCCAGTTGTTCATTTGTGGTCCGGAGAATATTATTGTATCTTGTCGATGAATGTAGACTCAGGAACGATTAATTGGTTGTCTAGTTGTTGTGACCGTGGTATGGTCATGGAAAGGTGTTGATTTGAGTATTTGAGGTCATGTATTTCGTATGAGGTTTCTATTAAGTGGAATGCCTATATTTTCATATTGGAGCATTTGAAGAAAATGGCTTGATTTTCATAAGGATGAGTATGCGCTTGACAATGTTTTCGGAATGTTTTGTGACTAGTGTTATGTAAGTTTATGAAGTATTAAACTGAATAATAGCACGGGGCCATGTCATCTATGAAGGAGTGGCATTATGAGTTACCGGCGATATGTACTATGGCTTTGAGCTAAGTGGAGGAGCCTGCTATCGACGATCAGATTTCATGATCATGTGTTATGTTAGTTCTTAGGATAAGGTGTGCTCGCGGATTGGTTATGATTTGAGAAAGGTTTCATTGAGGATGATTTAGAGCAAGGTTGATGTTTATCGAAAAGATTCTAATGAGTTCAAGATTTATATGTGGCATTTGAGGGTTTTCATATCTATGCATAGTTAGATCTTGAGATTGGTAGCGGGTTGGTGTCCAGGTTTGTGGTACTTCTATGTCAAGAATGACTCTACATGGCAGTATTAGAGAGATACAAGAAACGGCTTTGGATTCACAGAAGGTTCCTCCAGATCGACAATATCAGTTGAGTTACTTTTGGATTTGGCAGTGTGCATGACTCAGTTGAGTTGGAGGAGATCAGTTCAAATGACTTTATTATGTTTTAACGAGTTCCAAAGAATTCATTATGGTTATGACCATGGCTTGGAGTTGGTGTTTTCTACAGGTATAGGAGGTGTGTGGCGATTTCCTTCTGGATTAAGTTAAATGGAAGGTTCTCGATTGATGAGGTGTTCGTCTTGATTGTGGTTCAGAGTTGATTATGAGATTTTCTTATTTTCACGAGTTAGCATGATGATTGTGGAGCGCCGTGTGGGGTTTGTAGTTGCGAGTGCAAGATTATGGTTTAGTTATGAGATCTTTATGACACGGACGATGTTACACGTTTAAGGGAATGCTGGCACTATTTCATGTCGCCAAAGGATAGTGCGCATTTTAGCAACTGCGTTGTGTTTTGACTTGCAGATGCTTGGCTAGTGTTACGTTGATCGTCTGGTTTTGGGCTGCTGTGGCTCAGGTTTTTACTACGTGGCGTGGAAAATCTATATATGGACATTTTATTTAAGACGATGGATAATAAGTGATGTATAAACCATTTGAGTAGAGGAGTTGATATCGGATAAGTGGATTATGGTATTCATGAGGTTTAGAGACTGGATGTCCTCGTATATGGACTATTCCTTCATTTCGGATTGTAAAAAAATGATGAGAATTGGGTAACTGATGGTATGTGTTATAGATAGGTTGATATGGACTTTTGTAAGGTTATTTACCTGTTTGGGAATGATCAATTGGTTTGGGGCCTATTTGTTGGCCTAATGAGAATGTGCCTTCTATATCGGATTGGGTTTGCTCACTCTTACGCAATTGCCACTGTGGGTATATCATCGGGCAGAATGGATGTTATTCGTGCCTTGTTCTATGTTATGTGTTTCTCTTTTATGCTATGACAGGTTGTGAGGTTTCATGATTATTCACACACATGTTGTAATCCCGTTTAGGCCTTATACGATATGGGCGAGATGGCCCTCGTGATGTTGATTTGCTTATTTCACCATAGTTGTGCTTGCCTTTCTCCATATTGTTTTATGTCTAAATCTTTTCACAGTTATATTTATGCACTCTATTGTGCTTGATGTGGACGCACATGTGGTTAGTGACCCCGAGCATTATGTCTCGATGGATATCCATATGTGGATTGATATATTTGGAATCGGGTTGTGCACCGCAATGGAGTTATGCATTCCTCGTATTTATTTCATGTTTTATTTTCCCTTTGTGAGATGGGTTCATGAAATTATTCTTTTGTTGTTATATTAGTTGTACTTGTTGGATAGTCTTCTTACATTTCTTTCTTTCCATTTTTACATATACTAGAGTTATTGCTTGTTTTGTTATACAAACCGCGTTATGTGAGGATCCATGTGATTTTTGGTGTGACTTGTTGCTACACCCTATGTTTTCGTACGTAAGAGTACGTCGTAAGTTAACTGATGTAAGCTCAAAAATAAAATCATTTTTGAAAGTTTTATAAATTAAGTTAATCATGTTAACATGGAGGTTACAAATATTTAAGATTATGAATACGAAGTACCAAGAGGGTTGGACGGCTTAGAAGCTAAACGAATTGAAGAAAATAAGTTTCGTCGAAAGTCGGCAAGTTGGAATGCTATAACATATAATTTTGGGGTAATAGTAGGGTGCTTAAAGTTATAAGGAGCTTATATTATGAGTTATTTTAGTATTAAGATAGTCGTGTGTAATGTTTTTAAGTCAAGCGAGTTGTGGAGCAAAAGTTGGCAAAGGTCATCACAAGTTACATTCGTAAATGTGCTGAAAATTAGGTCAAATGTAGCAGAGCTATTCTCCAAATATACTTGGAATTATGGAGTGATCTACCTAAAAAGTTGAATATACGAGTCTAGTTTTTAACACATTTGATCATTTGTCGATACGACATCAAAGTACAGAGATATTCGTATTTTTGCGAAACTGCACAGGCAGCTCCTATGGGACCCACAAAGTCGGTGTAAAACTCCAGCTTGTATTTAAGTCAATAATTGTTTTAGCTTATTCTTATAGTCTGAAGTAGTTCCGAAACCCTCCTAAATGCTCTCCAAGGGTTCCTCCATGATTCTAGGGTGAAAACTTAAGATAAAAACATGAACAAGGCTAGAAACTCCATGTTGCTTGCTAGATCGTAGTTCTTCATCTTGTGGCTGTTTTGGAGGGTTCTTCAAAGGTAAGTAACCTCAGATTTCGTATTTCTCTTGTTAATAATGGTAATAATCAGTCCCTCCTTCATATATCTTAGATTTTCAAGGCGAACTACAAGTATTTACACACTAACTTGAACACCAAAAGTTGATTCAAGAAGAGAATACAAAATCTATAGTGTTGTGTTGTCATTGAGGATAGTTGTGGGCAGTGCTTGGCTGAAATTTCATGGTTTTTCTATTGCTATGGTGAGTATGACATCCTACTACATTTTCTTGAAGTTGTTTGTGTGTTGGTTGCATTATTTGAGTAAAATACTACAAGAGGGGGCTTGAAATAGTTTGAGATGTTATTGTTTTTAATGGATTGTTTTGGAAAGGTTTTTTTCATGAACTATAAATGATTGGAAACCGTTGAAAATGATCTTATGATGTTGTTATTATAAAATATTGTTTAAATATCTAACTTGTTGTTGGTAATGTGAGTATGAAGAGAAAGGACAACATAACAATGGGAAGTTGTACTTGTTGTTGTTGTTATTAGATTGTTAGGCTGTTTGAGGGTGAACTAGGAGATGAATAGGATGTTAGAAGTCTCCCCATTGTACTTAATATCATGTTGTCTATGTTGTTAATTTAATGAATAAATGAATTTGGGATTAAAGGGTTCAAAATGGATTCAATCCGAGCTTGTCGTTTGTCGTGTTAAATAGTTATTTTGCTGGTGATTTTTATGCACTTGTTATTATGTAACTTGATTTGTGTTGTGGAACTCAAAGTGTGTAGGTGAAAGTTGTGCTTCGTTTTGGTTGATGGACTTAGAAAAACAAACAAAATAGGGGAGATGCTGCCCATTTTAATATAAAATAAATTTTCATTCATTGTACGATAGTTGCATATTTCGTAGCTTAACGATAGCATTATTATCGTTACTATAGATTGAAGTGAGACGAGAGGAGCTCAGTATGGGTATTAGACAGATTTTGATAAGGCATGTTAAGGCTATCCCTTCTTTCCTTTTTGCATTATCCATATAATACAAACTAAACGAGCAAATGCCAATTTTTACAAATAACTCTATTCATAGCAAAACTGGGGATGGCTATGCTCTTGATTTCCTATGTGTCTTGTTACTATATCGTCTGTTCATAGGTCCCAAATAATACATAAGTTTATAAAATTTGTTTCATGATATTAACCGAAGGTATATTGATGTTATGACATCCCGAAAGATCTTATTGACTTACTTTTTATGCATTTCATTCATTTATACGTAAACATTGACCCATAACCAGATGGCATTATATACACGTATATTATATGTATATAGGGTATGGGTATAGGTTATGGCCTGATATGCACACCACCACCTAATCAATTGGTATACGTAGATGATTTCGCCCACAGAGGCCAAGATGATATGATGGGATGCCATCAGAGGCTTGATGATGTTGTGTACGCATATACCTATGCATGATATGACATTTATACGCATATGCACGACATTATAAAGATTTCATAATTCACATAGCTATTCAGACTTACAGGTTGAGTTCTTTACTCCATGTTTCTTTCATGTCTTTTATATATTGCTTTTATGCCTTACATACCCGGTACTTTATTTGTTCTAACGTCCCTTTTACTTAGGGATGCCTCGTTTCATTCCCATAGGTCCTAATAGACAGGTTGATAGTCCTCTTAGTAGGCTATCAACTCAGCAGAAGGTGTTGGTGCACTCTACCTGCTCCGGAGTTACCTATTTGGTCAATATGATTTGGACATGTATTGATTTATGTGGCAGGGCCTTGTTCCGACCTTTATGATGCTTATATACTCTTAGAGGATTGTAGAAATATTTCATGTATATGGATACTTTCATGGCCTTGTCGACCTATATTTTGAGTTTACAAATGATCATGTCAGCCTTATAGACCCGTATGTTATATGTATATGTTTCTATATCATGTTGGGTTGTCCTATGCCTAGTATTCTCTTACGTTTTATTTTGGCTATCTCATGATAGCTTTTTGGCTCATTTACCCATGATATTATGGTAAGGAAGATACATTATGTTGGTACTCGATTGAGTTAGGCACCGGGTGCCCGTCGCGGCCCTTCTAGTTTGGGTCTTGACACTTGTTGGCTGGGCTGCTCATATTGGGTGAAGCGAGGTTTCTATACCTAAGATTTCCACTACTATATTGACATAAGGAATGTTTGGAAGAATGGTACCATATTTCCACTCAACATTTGGTAGTGGTCCTTATCGGATAAGAGAGCTTCTTGACTTGTTGATTTCATGGGTGGTTTTGAGTTACTACATGCTTTTTTTATCATTAGAAGTATCGCGAGGATCCAAAATGAGGTTCCATTTGGTATGAAGTATATTACTAGAACCAAGATTGTATTTGGGCAACTATGGTGGTCGAAAGTATTTGCTACGAGTATCTGAGTTATGTGAAATATCATGGGATTATACCATGGGTTATGGTTACAAATCAATTCATCTTTTCTATTCTTATACAGTGTATTGATGTGAGATTCAGGTCTTACGATTAGTTTCAGATGAAGAGGATTGGGTTCTAAGGTTTATGGGCTAAGGATGAAGTAAGATCTTCAGTTAGTTTATATTTTCAGACTTAAATGGATTAGGGTGACGTGAGATGACCCACAGGTATGGTTATGGGTATGAAAAGGTTATGCGGCGATTTGATAGCTTTGGAATCACTCTTGGCATGTTCGAGGATGAACATCGAGGATGACTATATATTTAAGTGTAGGAGAATGTAACGACCCCACCAGTTATTTTTGAGCATTTGCACTCAGTTTGGTAGTTTGATTTCATGATTACCTTCATATGGTGTATTATCTTTTGCGTGAATGGTTGGATTTTGTTTTCGAGTAGTTCGAGATTGATTTGGACGAATGATTCTCAATTTGGAAGCTTTAAGGTAGAATAATTTACCAAGTTTGAATTTTGATGTAGACAAACTCGGAATAGTATTTTGATGGTTCTGTTAGGCCCGCAAAGCAATTTTGGACTTGAGCGTATGCCTCGAATTAAATTCGTAGCTCTCGAGGTTGAATTGTCTTGTATTGCCAAAAGTTGGCAATTTGAAGGTTTAGAAATTTCTTTCGTTGACCATGGTTTGAATTTCTGGCTATTAGGTTTGGATTTTGGTTTTGGGACTTGGTATAGGACCATTTTTCTATTTAAAACTTGTCTACAAATTTTGGTGCAATTCAGAGTTAGTTTGATAGGAATCAGACGCGTAATTGTATTTTTAGAAGTTCGTGAAGTTCATTGTAATTTTCATGTGTTTTAGTGTCTGATTCGCGGTTTCGGATGTTATATTGGTATTTTGATCACACGAGTGAGTTCGTATGATGTTTATGTACTTGTAGGGATGTTTGGTATGGAGCCTTGGAGGCTCGGGTGAGTTTCAGAGTCAGAGTGTTTGAAGGAGTTTCGGATTAGGCTGGTGTTTTGGTCGCGCATTTGCGACCACAACATTTGTGAGTTTCTCCTGGCTTTTAGAAGTTGGATAAGGCCTGCAAAGTTCATTTTTGTGAACTCCGAATTGCATTTATGATCGAGGCCTTGCATTTCCCGTAGAATGACAACCCGATAGTATTAGCCCTTATTTCTATGTTTTGAGACCTCTGTTAGCTTCATTTAATATTTATTGGTTTGTGTGCATGGTCCATATCTCTTTTTTGAAAGCTTTTATGTGAAAGTTTGAAGAAAACATGCTTTTAGGCTTTAAAACAACTTGAGTTAACCACGGTCAATATTTTGTGAAAACGACCTCGGATCAGTTTCTAGATTGATTTGACTCATTTTACCGAAAAGTAGTATTTTGAAAGTTTGGAAACTTCCTAAGTTTGACCGTAAGTTGACTTCATAACAAACAAGTTTGAATTTTGATGTTGAGACTTGTATTAGGTCTCTATTACTATTTGGAACTTATTTGCAAAATTTAGTGCATTTCGGAATTAGTTTGACATGATTCGGTCGTTTAGATGTGATTCTAGTTGTTCTTGAGTTTACTTTGAAATTTCATTCGTTTGAGGATTGATTTTTAGGTTTATATGTTATATTAGTGATTTGATTGCGCGAGCAAGTTTTTATATATTATTACATTTGTGTGCAGGTTTAATTTGGAACCCGAGAAACTCGAGTGAGTTTCGGACGCATTTCCAATGTGTTTGGATGGTTTGAAGTCACCTGGTGTCCTTCCAGCTCTAGTGTTCTGGTGTAGATCTCACATTTGCAAGGTTTGGCTTACATTTGCGAGCCTCACTTTTGCAAACAAGAATTTGTATGTGCGAGCAGGTCCTAGGATTTGATAACCTCGCATTTGCGAGGAAATGGTTCGCAATTGGGAACATCACAAGATCGCTTTTGCAATCACTTGCTCGCATTTGTGATGCCTGGCAAAATAGGACTTCTTCACAATTGTGAAGATATTGGCCGCATTTTTTATGGCTGGTTATTCGCATTTGCTATCAATTTGTCGCATTTGCGACTTTTGTTCTTCTGAGACACGGTTTGCATTTGCGATCCTTGTATCGCATTTGCGATTTTTGCAATTGCGAACAAGACTTCGCAATTGCGACATCTGCAACTGGGAAAAAGAGGGAAAATTTGGGACTTAGCTCATTTTAAAATATTCTTTAACCCTGAATACTCTAAAGGCAATTTTTCAAGAGATATTTCTTCTTAAATTCATTGGTAAGTGACTGTAATCTAATTCTTATCAATTCCCCATTACTTTTCATGAGATTTCAAAATCAAATTTAGGCTTTCCAAGGTAGAAATTAGGGATTTGAGTAGAAATTGGAGATTTGGTAAAAATTGAGATTTAGACCTCGAATTGGGGTCAGATTTCGAAATAAATCATGTAATCGGGTTCGGGGTTGAATGGGTAATCAGGTTTCGGTCCAAACCTCGAATTTTGACCAAGCGGGCGCATTGTGGACTTTTTTAAAAATGATAAAAATTGAACCTCTTTCATTAATGGGTAGCTTCTAAAGCTTATTTTTAATTGTTTGATCGATAATTTGCTAAATTTGGTTTGTTTGGAGGCTTGTTCAAAAAGAAAAACCGTGGTTAGTTGATTTGATTCACGTAGTGAGTTTAGTGTTATCTCTAACCTTTACTTGAGGGAGTAAGAAATTCTTGAACTATGTGTTATGTGGATTATGTGAGAAAATGGTGCATATGCATGGTGACGAGTGTATAAACTCCATCACGATATTTGACTCCATGTTCTCATTTATTTCATGATAAATCTTGCTTCATGCCTTAATTCTTACATGTCTTATTTGACTTCTGTGTCATAACTGCTACTTGTCATTTTATTATTTCTTGTCTTAATTTGTCCGTTCCTCCCATGACTCCATACTTATTGCTACTTGCTCCTACTTGCTTTACTTGCATACCTTAAACTTGTCCTATTGTTTGTAATATTTGTTGTATTTTATAATGTGCTTTCTCTTGCGTGAGTTGTTTAGTTGTTAGATACCGATAAATTGGTAAAGTTGAAACTTCGAATTGTAGGGATTCTTTGATTACTCTGTGGTTATTAGTTGCCTTGTACATTTACCTTTTTGATGTAGAAATTATCGTAAATTTTATTGTTGAATTGCTTATGTTGATGTTTGAAATTATTTGGGGAGCGGGTTGCATGCCGCAACAGTAATTGAAAGGTAATAAATTAAAATATTAGAATAAGTATATATTATGATATTGACAGACGATGATACGGAGGGAACGGATTACATACTGCAACACATTATATATGTGGTACTTTTTGGTGGTTGTTGGATTTTCCTCAGTATTGTGATATGAGATTTTTTATTTTGGGCTCTCTAGTAGTTAAATTTTGAGTTCGTTTTCAGAAGTTAACTACTTTACTTCTTTTCCTATTATTATTATTATTATTATTATTATTATTATTATTATTATTATTATTATTATTATTGCGTATATGTTAATGTAAGTGGCCCCCATTATCCTCATCACTACTTCGTCGAGGTGAGGATCGCCACTTACAGAGTACATGAAGTCGGTTGTACTTATACTATACTCTGAACTTCTTGTGCAGATACTGAAATGGGTCCCAGTAATGCCTAGTGTGATTGTCTGGATCCAACTACTTGTGGAGACTTAAGGTATAGCTACATGGCATCTGCAACCCTGAAGTCCCTTCTATGTCATCATTGTTGTTCATTTTGATTATAACAGTTGTGTTTATTCAGACTATTATCTGTTGTACTCTAGACACTCATGTATTCATGACTACAGTTTCATAGGAAACGCACTTCCTAGTTTGAGTCAATGAAGTTTCACCCATAGGAGACGCAGAGGAGGTCCCCATTTAGACTGCACTAATTGGACCTACTCAGGACCCAGTAGTTGGGGTAGTTTAGCCCATTGTTGCTACACAACTCGAGAGAGTCCCGCGATGTGTTCTGAGGGTTTGATGAGGTTGGATAAGATCACCCAACTCTTTTCTATTCATCATAGCGATGCATCCTCTGAGGACCCACAAGATTACTTGGACCATTGCTACAAGGTGCTGCACAACATGGGTATTATTGTGACCAATGGGTTGACTTTGTAGTGTTCCAGATGACCGGTTCTGCCAAGAGGTGGTGGCAGGATTTTGAGAGGAGCACACCACCTGGTTCACCTCCACTTACCTGGGATCGATTTTTGCTGCTATTTATGGAGAATTTTATTCCTTTCACTTTAAGGGAGGAGTACCGTAGGCAATTCAAGCGCCTTCAGTAGGGTGGCATGACCGTCACCCAGTATGAGACCAGATTTATGGACCTAGCCTGCCATGCAGGTATTTTGATTCTCAGTAATAGAGAGAGAGAGTGAGGAGGTTTAATGATGGTCTTACCTTCGACATCAGGCTTCAAATGTCTAAGGAGAAGGAAGATGATATTTCTCTTTAGAGGGTCGTAAAGATTTCTAGATGGATCGGGATAGTTTGTGGTTCGAATAGAGGGGCGACATTTGAGAAGAGGCCCATTTATTTTGGTGGCTTCAATGATGCCTCATCTGGAGGTAGAGGTTCTTTTGGTAGAGGCCATCCTTGTCGGCTGATTTAGTCAGCTCTTCAGGGAGCCCATGGTGCTTCAAGATGTTGTGGTTTTTATTTGTTTCATCTTAAGCAGCCAACACTCAATACACCTTCAAATCCTATCAGTGCAATACCGTTTTAGAGTTACGTCACTAGATACCCGGGGCGACGGGTCAATCTCAGCTTCAGCAGCCTTAGCAGCTCAGTGAGTGCTTTGAGTGTGGGGCACATGTCACATCAAGAGGTATTACTAGGTTGACAAGCAATAGACCTTAGTAGGGTTCTCATGCCATTATTCCAACACCAGTTCTCCACTGCCCGCACAACCAACTAGATATGGGGTCAGATAGCTAGAAGTGGAGGTTAGGCAATTAGAGGCAGAGGCCAACCAACTAGGTGTCGCTCGAGGGGCAGAGGTCAGAGTGGTGGGGCACAACCCTATTTTTATGCATTTCTAGCTAGACCTAAGGTAGAGTTATGTGATGCCGTCATCATAGGTATTGCTTCATCTTGTCATAGAGATGCTTTAGTTCTATTTTATTTGGGCTCTACTTATTCCTATGTTGTTTACCGTGAAAATGATAATAACAATTAAATTTATTGTTGGGACTATAAAAATACGTGATCTATTATTATGCTAGTTGTTAGAGCAGTGGATGCTAGGTATGTGAAGCTTAATGACAAAATACGAACTAAAATGGGGTAATAATCAAATCGGGGGGCTTATTATCCGGGCCTCGAACTGACCGATGAGGGGCCTCAAGGTTAATGCTTGGGATCGAGTTTGAGCTATCGGGGGTAACTGAGAAGGGAATACAGTTAGAATATAATTGAAGGAGGCTCTTTATGTCCAATATCAAGCAATAAATGGAGAACAGGTATGAAGTCAATAAATGAAGAGGTAGCCTCAAGCGAGTAAGTTAGAGAGTAGAGAGAGAGAGAGAGAGAGAGAGAGAGAGAAAGAGTTGTTATTGACTTTACATAGAATAGTTGGAGTAGCAGTCAAGAGTTACAAAGTGATAGGGATCCCCTTTATATAGGAGGGGAATCCCATTATAGTACAAAATGCATTAACTGTAAAGGCGTGGAGGCGGGACGGCTGGATGTGACACCTTGAGATAGGCTCCAGGCAGGTCAACTTTGTCAGATTTAGCCGTATGCCTTGGGAATTCCCCTCTCTCATACTATAGTTGTTAGTACACAATGCCCATCGGGACCAATACCTGATGACCCCTGAGTGTGGGTCTCGACCTTGGCTTCGAACCTCGAGGAGCATGACCGCGAGGCGACCTAATGACGGGGAAATCGGGCCCCCAGATTTACCGCATACAAATAGTCTTCGCATTTCTTAGAGTAAAAGCGATATGAAATGATCCTGAATTTCTATTTCTTTCAATGTTCTTGCAATCAACGATGGCTACGAGATTCAAGATGCAACACGCATGCTCCTCCTGCAGGTTTCCGCATTGACTGCGGCAGTTGACTACCTTTTGGCTTCCTTCAATGTGCACACGATGCTTTTATAAATACTTCCTTTCTTTCTTTCTATAACCTATCTCATGCCCAAACCCCTAATGAGGTTCGTTCTTCCTTTGCTCTTGTTCTTTTTCAGGAATGCAACTCTTTATATTCCTTTAGAATCTTCTAAGGATGGCAAAAATTTCCATTTTTTCTTCCCAGGAGGTCGCGGGCTCATCCTCTTCACTTTTCTTTTTGGCGATATTTCTTCAAGCATCTAACTCTATTTTCTTGCTTTTTTAGCTACAGCGATCTACCCTAGTGTGGTTTCGGATCTTCAGGGTTGGGTCGGCCACTTATACTCAATTTGCCCTTATGCTGAACGAGTGTGGCAAGATTTATCCCGAGCTCGGTGGGAAGCCAAAGATGATGGTGAGCCCCGAACCTTATTGCATCCGCATACTTTGATGTAGATCGCTATTTATCGTTCTTTACCTTTTGTGTTTAACCTCTGCATTAGTGTAGTTCTTGGGGAAATCCCTTTGAAGAAGGAGGCACCACCCGTTGGAGGGGACGCCCTAGTGCTTGGCAAGAAGAAGAGAAGGCAGGGGAGTCTGCTGGTTGGGCCTCCAGAGCTCAACAAGGTTAAGGCAGAAGGTTCCAAGGTTGACCTGGCAGTTCTGACCTCCGAGATGGTGGGAAACCCTCGAGCTGAAGGTGAGGGAGAAAGCAACTTCTCAACAGCCCCCAAAAAGCGTATAGACTCAGCTGATCCTCGACCCGTGGGGATGGATACTCCCAGACCGAAGTCTGATGCCGCTGTGGCCCAGCTTTGTGGTGATGAGGTAATGGATGGAGTATCGAGGACTGCCCCTATGTTGGTAGGTGACCAGAATTCTTCCCGATTTGAGATGCCCTTGGTGGGCAGTTCAGAAGGGCCTGGATCTGGGGTTCATGGTGAACAACGGATGGAGATTTTGGCTGATCTTATTAACCCTTTGATCGTTATTGATTCTCCTCAGGGAGTGATCCTACCGGCTCATAGAGTGCAAGACGCCCCATGTGAAGAGCCTTCTGAAGCAGGGGCACTAGTTAAAGGTGGAGATGCACTCAAGAGGTCGTCGACCATTCTCGAGAGAGGTCCCGAGGTTGATGCTTCATTCATTTTCGGCAAGATGGGCAGACTTTGCGAGCGGGTAATTTTTTCTAACCTTGTCCGCCGCTCTGGGCTGCTCTGGTCTTTGTTTTTCTAACTTGTCTTTTTATGCGGCTTCAGGCTAAAGTGCTCTACAACCAGGATTTCACTTAGTATCAGGATGAGGTGAACCACCGCGAGCGTGAGAAAGCCTATTGTACCGAGCAGGTTACTCGTCCCCCATATTACTAATATTTGAATCCTTGTGAGATTCCACTACTTTTAACTTCTCGGACCTGATTTATGCAGTTTGAGAAGGAGAATGACCTGCTGAGAGGGAAGCTTCGGGCCAGAGATGCTGAAATTTCTGAGCTTCATTGGTACATAAATGAAATGGCTTCTGAGAGGGACACCCTCCTGGAGAAGGTAACCTTGATCGAGCGTCAAACAACTCTAGCATGCAAAAGAGGATAGTGAAAAGTACAAGGGTCTCCATTCCGAACTGATGGTTGCATTGTCTTGGATCAAAGCCGAGGCCGAGGCACTTGTATCATCGCATGGGGAAGGAGCCTTTATTGCAGATCCTTGAGTTGGGAAGCGTTAGAGGGGGCTAGACCAAATTTACCTTGAGCTGCGGATCGCGCCTGGCCGGTTTCTCAAAAGCAAACCGTTAGGGGTGTGTCAGATGGCAACTCGGGTGGTGCTAAAAATAAGGGTGGATCCCCAGGGAGAGAAGGTGCCATTGAGAAGGGGCCGTCGGGGGACTCGTAGTTGTCAGGGTGAAATCCTTGGGGAGACATTGAGGATGTAGGCTCGGCAATAGATTAGGATCATGTTGATTTTCCTGTTGATCTTCCTGTTTGTATATAGTACTTTCATATTGGCATATGTATAAAGTTAATCATATGGCTTTGTTTCTTGTATTCCCCTTTTTTTGCCCGGAATTCAGCAAGAATTGGCAAGAAGCTTTAGATTTGTGATATGGCCCTGGGGCTCATTAGGGAAGCTCGGGGCTTTTACGCGCCTGGTCGACGTTACCTTTAATGTAAACTGACGTTAGAGCTCTTATACTTTTGCTCAACTATTTTGGGTTTACTCTTCGAGTTGGGCTTCATCTCAAGCTCAATCAACCCTCAAGTTTTACATTTGCATGGGCTGGCGATAATGGCTTTCACGCCTTGGTCGAAGCAAACTTTTATGTATGTGGCCCTGAGGCTCATGAAGCTGGCGGTGATGGCTCTTATATTTTTGCCTTTAGGCATGTATAGTTAACTATTTTGGATCCGATCTCTGAATCGGGTTATGACTCGAGCTCACTTTGACTCTCAAGCTTTCAAATTTTTAAGTTGGCGACAGTGGCTCTTACGCTTTTGGTCGTTGCGATCGTTTAGTGTGTGGCCCTGAGGCTTGTTTGGTTGGCGACAATGGATCTTACGCTTTTGCCCTTAGGCATATATAGTTAACTATTTTGGATTCAGTCTCCGAATCAGGTTACGACTCGAGCTCACTTTGACCTTCAAGCTTTCAAAATTTTAAGCTAGCGACAGTGGCTCTTACGCTTTTGGTCGTTGCGACCGTTTAATGTGTGGCCCTGAGACTCGTTTGGCTGGCGATAATGGCTCATACGCTTTTGCCCTTAGGCATATGTAGGCTTTGTTTTCCTCTTGTTAAGGACTTTTTTGAAAAAAATCTGCCTGACCCGTCGTCGGTTTGGGAAGAACCTTGATTTCAAGTCGTTAGTGGCGATCTTCGAGCACCTTTGAAGGTTTATCTCGTAGGCTAAGTAGCTTGAAGCCTTGTGATTTGGAGTTGACATGGTCAAAGCTCATTTGGCTGTCGAGGGTAGCTTGTTTTAACCGGTTCTTTTCAAAGTAGATTCGAAGTAATTTCCTGTGATTTTTAATGATAGTCAGGCATACCTGAGTCGCGTTAATGTGGCTGGTGCAGCCCTATTGACCGTAGTCACTTGTGTTTGGCCGAAGCCATTTTTGATCCCGAGTGTGGTAGTTTAGGCATCTACATCGAGGGTATTCCCTTTTGGGAGTCTTACAAATGCGATATATAGCCTAAACTTCGGGATCGAGTTTTATACCTGTAGTAAGGTCCTACAAAATTTTCATGCCTGTTGAGGTCTTACAATTTTTTTCATGCATGTTGAGGTCTTACAGCTTTTCCATGTCTGTTGAGGTCTTAATGTTTTATCATGCCTATTGAGGTCTTACAGTTTTGTCACGCTTGTTGTGGTCTTACAGTTTTGTCATGCTTGTTGAGGTCTTACAGTTTTGTCATGCCTATTGAGGTCTTACATGTATAGTTGTTGATACTCGATGTGAATTTTCATTTGAGACCGAGTCTATCCACTTGGGGTCTTACGTTCCCAGGTTTTTTAACGAATGGCGATTGGTGATAGTCTCCGATTAATCGAGTTTGCTTAGGCTCGTGGGCCTTTACTCATGAGCTCGGAGTTGCCTCATTGAAGGCTTATATTTTTCGAGATTCTGACCCTAGGGTCCCGTGGGTGCCGAGTTATTGATGCTAGTCTCCGAGTATTTTGGAGTGTTCTCGGGGGGGAGGGGAATCCTTGCTGTGAAAATGATGAAGTTTCTTTGGAGTACGAAACACTTTGGCGAAGGGTATTCTTTGATTGTTTGGCATAAGTACATGTTGTTCTGCTGCTGTGAGCCTGGCTTGTGCGGACACGACTCTTTTGACTGTTTGGCCTGGTACATTATTTCCTATTGGAGCTTAGTCTGTCGTTCCCCGACTCTTCTGGGCGAATGGCCTCTCAGAGGGGATGCCCTCCAGTGTTCGGGGTTGATTGCAAAAGAAGCCATGCAAGCTTGTCAGGTCCTCCTTAGGTGGCACGTGGATGTCACCTCATTAAAATCCTTGCCGGCAAAAACCTATTTCGGGATAAAAACTCGGTCGAAGGAAAAGAATGCAACGTTTGCTCGAGGATTTTTGCAGAATTTTCCAATCGGGTGCCCTAGCAGTAGTACCGTTTAAACATCGATATATTCCAATTGTTTGGAAGTTGTTCGCCTTCCGCGGTGCCAAGTTTATAGGATCTTTTGCCAACTATTCTGAGGATGCGGTACGGTCCTTCCCAATTCTGGCCCAGCTTTCCTTTATTAGGGTTTCGGGTGTTGAGGGTAATCTTCCTTAGGACTAAGTCCACGATCCCAAAATATCAAAAAAAAATTCTCCTGTTATAGTATCTTTCGATTTTCTGCTTCTGGGCAGCCACCTGGATCAGCGAGGCTTCTCGCTTTTCATCGAGTAGCTCGAGGGGCCTCATTCTTCGAGCCTTCGTTAGTGTGCTTGAATCTGGTGCTCGGCTCCCCAACTTCCATTGGTATCAATGCCTCGGCGCCGTATACTAGAGAGAAATGTGTTTCCCTAGTGCTTGATTTTGAAGTTGTTCGATATGCCCATAGCACCTCGGGCAGCGTTTCTCTCCATTTTCCCTTGGTGCTCTCCAGTTCCTTTTTTATGTTCTGAATGATGGTTTTATTTGTGGATTCGGCCTGGCCATTTGCACATGGATAGTAAGGCATCGACAGGATTCTCTTGATTTTGTTATCTTCAAGGAACTGTGTTACCTTGCTCCCAATGAACTGCCTCCCGTTGTCGCACGTTATTTTGGATGGGATTCTGAACCGGCATATGATGTGATCCCATATCAAATTGATGACTTCCTTCTCTCTTATTTTTTCGAAGGTATGTGCTTCCACCCATTTTGAAAAGTAGTCAGTCATAAATAAAATAAATCTAGCCTTACCTAGTTTCGACGGCAAAGGGCCGACGATATCCATTCCCTATTTCATGAATGGCCATGGTGATAAAACGGAATGTAGTTGCTCGCCGGGTTGGTGGATCATTGGAGCAAATTTCTGGCACTTGTCGCACTTTCGGACGAATTCTCTGGTTTCTTATTCCATGTTGTCCCAATAGTAGCCCGCTTCGATCATCTTCTGGACCAAGGAATCGGCGCCGGAATGATTTCGACAGGTGCCCTCATGGATCTCTCAGAGTATGTAATCTGTATCACCTGGTCCCAAGCATACTGTCAGGGGGCAATCGAAAGTTCTCATATACAGAGTCCCATTTTTGTCGAGCGAGAACCGCGCTGCTTAGGTTCGAAGGGCCCTCGATTCTTTTGGATCTGGGGGAAGCTTCCCCTCTTTTAAATAATCAATATATTTATTTCTCCAATCCAATGTCAGACCGGTGGAGGTAATCTCCGCGAGGCCTTCTTCGACCACTAATTTAAATAATTGGACAACAGCTCCGGGGAGTAGATCTTCTTCTTTAGCAAAAGATCCTAGATTCGCGAGGGCATCAGCCTCACTGTTCTAATCTCGAGGTCCATGGACTAAGGTCCATTATTTGAAGTGACGTAATGTGACTTGGATTTTGTCTAAGTACCTCTGCATCCTGTCCTCTCGAGCATCATAGCTCCCATTAACCTGGCTCACTACGAGGAGCGAATTACTTTTTGCCTCGACGGTCTCGGCTTCTAAGCTTTTAGCTAATTCTAAACCTGCAATCATAGCCTTATGCTCGGTTTCATTATTAGTCAATTTTGTGGGTTTTATAGATTGTCTGATTACGCCACCAACGGGTGGCTTTAGAACTATACTGTCACGACCCCAACCCCGGTCGTGATGGCGCCCAACACAATTCTAGGCAAGCCCGACCAAACGATAACCTTAATCCAGTTCCTTATACAGCTCATGTTCAGTTACCATAGATAATTAACAAATTCATAATACTTAAAGTCCGAAATAAGAGTTTAACATACGAAATATCGAATAAAACCTTTTACACAGCCCGAAAAGATCTGGTGTCACAAATCTGATGCTCTAATACATAAGTATCAGACTCCGGGAGGGCCCGTTACGGCCCAAGCGCGATATCAGGCCATCTCGTGGCATCAACTAGGCCCTCGACCTGATATCAATATCAATATAATACTACTGCAGTGCGCAACTCAATTTTATACTCAGTCTAGAATCACATGAGCCCTCGGCAATAATAAAATAGTAGTTCTCAGCTCAAAATATAGTTAGAAATATCTTTTAAGTTTCAAATCTGAGTAAAAGTCGCTGAGTTTGAAAATCATTTTTTAATAATTGAGCTGAGTCCAAGTATTATGTCAAAATAGTGAGGAAACAGAAATAATAACCCATGAAAGGTTCAAACAATTTGCACGAAGCCCAAATATGACAAATAATCCAAATAATGATGATATCAAGTAAGTTTCAATCAAATACACGGTAAACATCACTCGAGACGGACCAAGTCACAATCCCCCTTAGTAAACGACCCCGCACTCATCACCAAGCGCGTGTCTCACCTCAATATAGCACTACGATGTGCAAATCCGGGGTTTCAAACCCTCGGGACATCATTTACATTCATTACTCACCTCAAGCCGGCCAAACTCTAGCTCGCTATGCCTTTTCCCCTCAAATCAAACTTCTCGCGTATCAAATCTGATCAAAACCACAATGAATACTTCACATTATGCTAAGGAAACAATACCCAATCGAAACAAATCAAAAAATACCAAGAATCTCGAAATTAGCAAAACCTGAGCCCCGGGCCCACTTCTTGAAACTCAAAAATTTTCACATCAACGGGTTCCTTATCTCACCACGAGTCTATACATATCAAGAACCCTCAAATCCGAGCTCAAATGTCCCATCAAAACCCAATTTGAAATATCAAAATTCAAGCCCTAGTTCTTCCACTTTTTGCTAAGTTTTCATGAATTTCTTGGTTAATTCTACAATTAAATCATGTTTGTAATCCATAGGACTTACCTCCAATCAATCCCAGTCGAAACCCTCTTCAATCGCTCCCAAGTAGCTCTCAAAAAGCTCAAAAATGGTGAAAGAAATGACTTAGCTCGCGGATGAAATGTCCTTAATCATTCTGCCCAGGCACTGTAGCTTCCTCTATGCGATCGCAGCCCCAGGCTTGCGATCGCGAATCACAAAACCACTTCCGATCATGCTCCTAAGTCACAAATTATTCCCCAAAGCTAATCGAATCACCGGAAATCACATCCGATCCCTCTAACGCATAAGTCAACATCCGGTTGACTTTTCCAAACTAAGCCTTCCTTAAAGAGACTAAGTGTCTCATTTCCTTCTAAAATCTACCCAAACCAACTCGTTCACACAAGGAACTGATAATGAAGCATAAAGAAGCAAAAAATAGGGGAAGCGGGGCGGTAACTCATGAGATGACGGGTCGGGTCATCACATCCTCCTTAACTAAAACAAACGCTCATCCTCGAGCGAGTCAAGAAACATACATGAAGCCTCAAACAGGTGGGGATATCTGCTCCGCATCTCCCGCTCGGTCTCCCAGGTAGCCTCCTCCACGGGCTGACCTCTCCATTGCACCTTCACCGAAGCAACATCTTTTAACCTCAACTTTCGAACTTGACGATCCAAAATGGCTGCTGGCTCTACATCATAAGTCAAATCACCCTCCAACTGAACCATACTGACATCCAGAACATGGGACGGGTCCCTAATGTACTTTCGGAGCATAGAAATATTGAAAACTGGATGCACACTCGACAAGCAAGGTGGCAAGGCAAGCTCATAAGCCACCTCCCTAATCCTCCTAAGTACGTCAAAGGGCCCAATAAACCGTGGACTCAACTTTCCTTTCTTTCCGAATCTCATAACACCCTTCGTGGGAGAAAGCTTCAACAGGACCTTCTCATTAACCATGTAGGATACATCTCGAACCTTCCGATCCGCATAGCTCTTCTTCCTCGACTGCGCCGTACGAAGTCTCTCCTGAATTACCTTCACTTTATCCAAAGCATCCTGAACCAAGTTTATCCCCAATAGCCTAGCCTCGCCAGGCTCGAAACAACCAACTAGAGACCTACACCGTCTCCTATACAAAGCCGCATACGGTGCCATCTGAATGCTGGACTGATAGTTGTTGTTGTAGGCAAACTCTGCAAGCGATAGGAGCTGATTTGATGACCCTCCGAAGTCAATAACACAAGCGCGTAACATATTCTCAAATATCTGAATGGTACGCTCGGACTGCCCGTCCGTCTGAGGGTGAAAAGTTATGCTCAACTACACCTGAGTGCCCAACTCTCGCTTAACCGACTTCCAAAACTGGGAAGTGAACTGAGTGCCCCAATCTAATATGATGGAAACTGGGACACCATGCAACCGAACAATCTCCCGAATATAAATCTCTGCCAGCCGCTCTGAAGAATAAGTAGTGCAAACCGGAATGAAGTGCGCGGACTTGGTCAGCCTGTCTACAATCACCCAAATAGCATCAAATTTCTTCAAAGTCCGAGGGAGTCCGGCAACAAAATCCATAGTGATCCTCTCCCACTTCCACTCAGGAATAACCATCTGCTGATAAAAGCCACCTGGTCTCTGATGCTCATATTTCACCTGCTGACAATTGAGACACCGAGCTACAAACCACACAATATCTTTCTTCATCCTCTGCCACCAATAGTGCTGTATAAGATCCTGATACATCTTCGCGGCACCTAGATGGATGGAATACCGCGAGCTGTGGGCCTCCTCCAATATCATCTCCCGAAGCCCATCCACATTGGGCACGCAAATCTGGCCCTGCATCCTCAACATACCATCATCACCAATGGTCACGACTCTGGCATCATCATGCTGAACTCTATCCTTAAGGACAAGGAAATGCGGATCATCATACTTGCGCTCTCTGATGCGATCATATAAGGAAGACCGAGAAATCGCACGTGCCAACACCCGACTGGGCTCTGAAATATCTAGTCTTACAAACCGATTGGCCAAGGCCTGAACATCAACTGCAAATGGCCTCTCCTCAACTGGAATATACGCCAAACTCCCCATACTTACTGCTTTTCGGCTCAAAGCATCGGCCACTACATTGGCCTTCCCTGGGTGGTACAGAATAGTAATATCATAATCCTTTAGCAACGCTAGCCATCTCTGCTGCCTTAAATTAAGATCCTTTTGCTTGAATAAATGCTGAAGACTTCGATGATCGGTGAATACCTCATAAGATACGCTATACAAGTAATGCCTCCAAATCTTCAATGCATGAACTATGGCAACCAACTCCAAATCATGGATAGGGGTAGTTCTGCTCATGGGGCTTCAGCTGACGAGAAACATAAGCAATAACTCTACCCTCCTGCATCAATACACAGCCAATCCCACTCATGAAGCATCACAATATACGGTATATGATCCCGAAGCTGCTGGCAAAACTAATACTGGAGTTGTGGTCAAAGCTGTCTTGAGCTTCTGAAAGCTGTCCTCGCACTCGTCCGACCATACAAATGAAGCACCTTTCTGAGTCAACTTGGTCAAGGGAGATGCAATGGAGGAAAATCCCTGAACAAACCAGCGATAATAGCCTGCCAACCCAAGAAAACTACGAATATCCGTGGCTGAGGACGGTCTAGGCCAACTCTAAACTGCCTCTATCTTCTTCGGATCAACTTGAATAACCTCGCTGGACACCACGTGTACCATGAAAGCCACTGAAGAGAGCCAAAACTCACACTTGGAGAACTTTGCATAAAGCTTCTCATCCCTCAATCTCTGCAATACCACTCGTAAATGTTGCGCGTTCTCCTCCTGACTATGCGAGTATACCAAGATATCATCAATGAACACGATGACAAATGAATCCAGATAAGGCCGAAATACACTGCTCATCAAATGCATGAACACTGTTGGGGCATTGGTCAGCCCGAAAGACATGACAAGAAACTCATTGTGACCATATCTAGTCCTGAAAGCAGTCTTATGAATATCTGAATCCCTGATCTTCAACTGGTGATAGCCCGAGTGGAGATCAATCTTGGAAAATACCCTCGCTCCCTGAAGTTGGTCAAACAAATCATCAATGCGAAGTAGGGGATACTTGTTCTTAATTGTTACCTTGTTCAATTGCCTATAATCGATGCATATTCTCATGGTGCCATCCTTCTTCTTCACAAACAGAACTGGTGCACCCCAAGGCGGCACATTAGGCCGAATGAACCCCTTATCTAAGAGTTCCTGAAGCTGCTCCTTCAATTCTTTCAACTCCGCTGGTGCCATACGATATGGCGGAATGGAAATGGGCTGAGTGCCCGGCACCATATCAATACCAAAATCAATATCCCTATCTGGTGGCATGCCCGGCAGGTCTGAAGGAAATACATCGGGAAAATCCCTCACAACCGGAACATAATCAATGCTAGGAGTCTTAGCCCCAACATCCTTTACAAATTCCAAATAGGAAAGACCACCTTTCCCAACTATACGTTGGGCTTTAAGAAAGAAATAACTCTATTAGGGACATAGTCAGTCACACCTCGCCACTCGATTCGCGGTATACCCAGCACAGCCAAAGTGACTGTTTTAGCATCACCGTCTAGAATAGTATGACACGGACATAACCACTCCATGCCCAAAATAACATCAAAGTCCACCATGCTCAATAGCAATAGATCAACTCGGGTCTCCAGACCCTCAATAATCACAACACACAATCGGTATACACGGTCCACAACTACAGTATCATCCACCGGGGTACACATATGAACAGGTGATAAAAGAGACTCCCGGGGTGTACCCAAATAACGAGAAAATATGAAGACACATATGAATAGGTGGAACCGGGATCCAATAATACAGAGGCATCTCTGTGGCAGACTGAAACAATACCTGTAATGACAGCATCTGAAGCAATAGCATCTGCCTTGCTTGGAATAGCATAAAACGAGCCTGGCCGCAGCCTGATCGGCCCGCACCTTTGAGGCGATCCCTGGCTGCCTGACCTCTACCCCTGGCTGGCAGGGCGAGTGATGATGTAACTGGAGCAGACGTCGAGGGCTGATCCCTCTACTGAGACTGACCTCCACGAAGTCGAGGGCACTGCCTCCTAATGTGACCAAACTCTGCGCACTCATAACAACTGCCCAGTGCTGGAGATGGGGACTGAAGGGAACCCCTCACACCGGAGTGACTAACAGATGCACTTGACGTAGAAGAGCCCTGGGCTGATAGGGCATGAGATGAACTCTGAGATGGGAGGGCACTGAGTGAAGACTGGCCCTGTTGGAACCCATGATGACCATGGTCTGAAGATGCCCCACGATACTCTGGATGGGCCGAATGAGCAAGCCTGAAAGAACTACCTCTACCATGCTGGAACTGGCCCCTCGACGGAGCACCACTGAAACTACCCGATCCTCGAGGCCTCTTGGCCTCCCTCTCCTCTCGCTCTCAACGGTGAACGAGCTCGATCTCACGAGCGATATCCACTACCTCCTCAAACGTAGCACCCAATACTCTCTCTCTCTAGTCATCAGAATCAAAGATGGTAGTTAAGGCCATCCATAAATCTCCTAATCCTCTCACGATCCGTCAAAATCATCCAAATAGCATGACGGGCCAACTGTGAAAACCTCATCTCATACTGGGTCACTGTCATATCCCCTTGAGTCAACCACTCAAACTGCCTACGCAGCTCCTCTCTGCAGGACTGAGTTACATACTTCTCCAGGAATAGAGCGGAGAACTGCTGCCAATAAAGGGGTGCTGCTCCAGCAGGCCTACGCCTCTCAAAATCCTCCCACCAAGTAAAAGCAACCCCTGAGAACTGGAAGGTAGTAAATTCCACACCACTCGACTCAAGAATCCCTGCTGTACGGAGCATACGCGGACACTTGTCAAGAAAACCCTGGGCATCCTTGCCCTCAGCACCACTGAATGTAGGAGACTGGAGCCTACCAAACCTCTCAAGATGACGCTGCTCATCGTATGGCATAGCTAGAACCACAAAGTCCTGACCTGGTGCGACCGACTGAGCTGGAGGTACTCCCGGCGTTTGAAATACCTGTACTACCTGCTCAGGTATGCGAGTAGCGGGGGTCTGATTGCCTCCCCCGGCCTGTGAAGTATCTACTGTTGTGGTGGCTGAAACTATATGAGCCAGGCCAGTGCAAACTGATAAGATCTGTGCCAAGGCCTCCTGAAGACCCGGAATCACGATGGGCACAATTGGTGCCTAAACAGGTGCTGCTGGAGTATCCACAGTTGGAGCCTGATCCTAAGCTGGGACAACTGGTGGATCAGCAGGTGCTGCCCTGTCTGCTCTGCCTCTGCCAAGACCATGACCATGTCCACAGCCTCTGGTGGCCTCAGTGGGTTGTACTGGTGGTCGTCCGCCTCGTCCGGTAGCCCGAGTCCTCAGCATCTGTGAGAGAATAGAATAAAGAGAAGTTTAGTTCTCAGTTCAACAAAGCCCCACAACAAGAATTTCAAGAATGTGATGTTTTCCTAAAGGTTCTGCAGCCTTTCGAGGATATATACAGACGTCTCCGTACCGATCCGCGATACTCTACTAAACCGACTTATGACTTGCGAGACCAAGTAACCTAGGATCTGATACCAACTTGTCACGACCCCAACCCCGGTCGTGATGGCGCCCAACCCGACCAAACGATAACCTTAATCTAGTTCCTTATACATTCCATGTTCAGTTAGCATAGATAATTAACCAATTCATAATACTTAAAGTCCGAAATAAGAGTTTAACATACAAAATATCGAATAAAACCTTCTACACAGCCCGAAAAGATCCGGTGTCACAAATCTGAGCCTCTAATACATAAGTATCAACCTACTACATATGTTTCTAAAGAAATGTGGAAATGAAGCAATAAGATAGAATGGAAGATCAGGACTGCAGACTCATGCAGCTACCTTGATGCTCCCGGGAATATGCTGCTCAGTAGAGAAAATCCTCACTCAGCCTCAGATGCACCTGGATCTGCACGCAAGGTGCAGGGAGTAATGTGAGTACTCCGACCCAGTGAGTACTAAACATAAATAAAGGTTGAGAATAATGAATTATGGGAAAAAAAACACAAGGTAATCTATAATTTAGCAGTTAAAACTAAGTAGTATGAAATCAGTAAACCAGTGAAAACAAAATATAGAAATGCTACAGCAGATAAGCAAATAAATGATAGACAAATAAGGAAATGCAACACATAGTACGGTACTCTCTAGTACCCGCTGCGGCGTGCAACCCTCTCCATTTATTTAACATCGACGGCGCTCACTGGGGGTGTGCAGACTCCGGGAGGTGCCCCTTACGGCCCAAGCGTGATATCAAGCCATCTCGTGGCATCAAATAGGCCTTCGGCCTCATATCAATATCAATATAATACTGCTGCGGCGTGCAGCCCGATCCCATACTCAGTCCAGAATCACATAAGCCCTTGGCAATAATAAAATAGTAGTTCTCAGCTCAAAATATCGTTAGAAATATCTTTTAAGTTTCAAATCTGAGTAAAAGTGGCTGAGTTTATAAAACAGTTTTTAACAATAGGGCTGAGTCCAAGTATTATGTCAAAATAGTGAGGAAATAGAAATAACAACCCCTGAAGGGTTTAGACAATTGGCACGAAGCCCAAATATGGCAAATAATCCAAATAATGTTGATATCATGTAAGTTTCAATCAAATACACGATAAACATCACTCGGGACGGACCAAGTCACAATCCCCATTAGTAAACGGCCCTGCGCTCATCACCAAGCGCGTGTCTCACCTTAATATAGCACTACGATGTGCAAATCCGGGGTTTCAAACCCTCAGGACATCATCTACATTCATTACTCACCTCAAGCCGGCCAAACTCTAGCTATCTATGCCCTTTCCTCTCAAATCGACCTCCTCGCATGTCGAATCTGATCAAAACCACAATGAATACATCACATTATGCTAAGGAAAAAATACCCAATCGAAACAAATCAAAAACTACCAAGAATCTTGGAATTAGCAAAACCCAAGCCTCGGGCCCACTTCTTGAAACTCAGAAATTATCACATCAACGGGTTCCTTATCTCGCCACGAGTGTATACATATCAAGAACCCTTAAATCCGAGATCAAATGACCCATCAAAACCCAATTTGAAATATCAAAACTCAAGCCCTAGTTCTTCCCCATTTTGCTAAGTTTTCATGAACTTCTAGGTTGATTCTACAATTAAATCATGTTTTTAGTCCATAGGACTTACCTCCAATCAATCCCAGTCGAAACCCTCTTCAATTGCTCCCAAGTAGCTCTCAAAAGGCTCAAAAATGTTGAAAGAAATGACTTAGCTCGCGGATGAAATGTCCTTAAACATTCTGCCCAGGCACTGTAGCTTCCTCTATGCGATCGAAGCCTCAGGCTTGCGAACGCGAAGCACAAATTTCCAAGGCCTCCAAATTTGGCCTACGCGATCGCAACTAGACCAATGCGATCGCGGAGCTTTAGCTCCTCCTCCTACGCGATCGTGACTCGACCCTTGCGAACGCGTAGCTTCACCTTCCATCCCTATGCGATCGTGAACGCATGACCGCGATCGCGATGAACAAAAATCCGGCCTCCCATTTTCCCCAGGCTTGCGATCGTAGCCCCCGGCTTGCGATCGCGAAGAACAAAATTGCTCTGCACTGACTGCTGCATTTTTCAACTCCAAACTTCCTGTTAGCCACCCGAAATCACCTCGAGGCCCCCGGGACTTCAACCAAAAGCACCAACACATCCTAAAACATCATACCATCTTGTTCTAATCCTCGAAACATCTCAACTCATACCAAAATCATCAAATTACATCGAATTCAAGCCTAAGTTCTTCTAAAACTTCCGAAACACGCATTTGAGCAAAAACCAAACCAAATCATCTCTGAATGACCTGAACACGCATTTGATCAAAAACCAAACCAAATCATCTCCGAATGACCTGAAAGTTTGCACACACGTCCCAAATCACATAACGAAGCTGCAGCAACTATCAAAATTCCATTCCGACCCTCGGATCAAAATCTCACCTATCAACCGGAATTCGCCAAAATACTAACTTCACCAATTCAAGCCTAATTCTACACCGAACCTCTAAAACCACTTCTGATCACGCTCCTAAGTCACAAATCATTCCTCGAAGCTAATCGAGTCACCATAAATCACATCCGAGCCCTCTAACGCATAAGTCAACATCCGGTTGACTTTTCCAAACTAAGCCTTCCTTAAAGAGACTAAGTGTCTCATTTCCTTCTAAAATCAACCCAAGCCAACTCGTTCACACAAGGCACTGATAATGAAGCATAAAGAAGTAGAAAATGGGAGAAGCGGGGTGGTAACTCATGAGACGACGGGTCGGGTCATCACATATACCAAGCCCGGGTCCTCTTATGTTTGTGGTGCAGTCTGAGAATAGGGTCCATACCCCGGAGGACGTGCCTGATTTCAATAAAAGCTCCTTCTCTACCTCAGGTATGAGGGATGGCAAGAAATCGGCCATAAAGTCCGTCAGAATTTGGGACTTGATGGCTGTTTAAGGTTGATATTCGATATCATACCCTCCAAGTTCAATGGCCCATTTGGCCAATCGACCCGATAGCTCGGGTTTATGTAGTATGCTTCGAAGGGGGTACGTCGATAGAACGCAAATATGATGATATTAAAAATAGGCATCAGCTTATACGAGACGCTTATCAGTTTGAGAGCCAACTTTTCTAGATGGGGGTACCGGGTATCGGCGTCCCCCAAGGTTCGGCTTACATAATAAATAGGAAATTGTATACCTTTATCCTCTCGAACTAGTACTCAACTTACCGCTAGTTCAGGCACGGCTAGGTATAGGTATAACGTTTCATCCTCCTTGGGTGTGTGCAACAAAAGTGGGCTAGTAAGGTATCGCTTTAGTTCTTCTAGGGCATGTTGGCATTTTGAGTCCATTCAAAGTTGTTCTTTCTTTTGAGTAGAGAGAAGAAATGATGGCTTTTATCAGATGACCTTGATATGAATCTGCCCAGGGCCGGTATCCTCCCTGTTATTCGTTGGACAACCTTCACATTGTTCACCACCGTGATCTCTTCGATGCCCTTTATTTTGTCGGGATTGATCTCAATCTCCCTGTTTGAAACCATGAAGCCCAAGAATTTGCCCGAACCCACTTCGAAGGTACAGTTCTCGGGGTTGAGCTTCATGTTGTAGCTCTGAAAATGTAAAATTTTCTTGCAAATGGGTCAAATGGTCCTCTGTGCGTAGGGAATTGATTAGCATATCATCAATATACACCTCCATCGATTTACCTATTTGATGCTAGAACATTTTATTAACTAGGAATTGGTATGTTTCCCCTGCATGTTTTAGCCCGAATGGCATTACGTTGTAGTAGTAAGTACCATATTTTTTGATGAACGAGGGTTTTTCCCTGTCCTTGGGGTTCATCTGTGTTTGATTATACCCGAGTAGGCATCGAGAAAGGTAAGGGTCTCATGCCGGCTATAGGATCAATCAGACGGTTGATATAAGGAAACGAAAAGGAATCTTTAGGGCACGCCTTATTCAAGTCTTTATAATCTACGCACATTCTTAGCTTGTTTCCTTTTTTGGGCACTACTGCTACATTGGCCAGCCATTCAGGGTACTTTACCTCTCTAATAGATCCGATTTTAAGATGTTTCGTTACCTCTTCTTTGATGATGGAATGTTTTACCTCAGACTGTGGTCTTTTCTTCTGCTTCACGGGTTTAAATTTGCGATCGACGCTCAGCTTGGTAGAGGTTATTTCTGGCGGGATTCCTGTCATATCTAGGTGGGATCAGGTTAAACAGTCGATATTATTACTATGAAATTGAATGAACCATGTCCTGAGTTTGGGGGTCAACCCGTTCCCAGGTATACCTTGCGATCCGGGAGGTGCTCGATTAAAATGGTCTGCTCCAACTCTTCGACTGTCGATTTAGTTGAGTTCGATTTTTTGGGGGTGGCGAAGGTTCGGGGAGCAAATAAATTGTCCTCATCATCATCGAGGGCCTGTGTGTTTCTATCCTCATCCGAGATCGGGCATGTAGGGATCGGCGCCTCATGGTGGACTGCGAATATTTCTTTCCCTACCCGTTGTTCTCCTTGTAAGGTCATGATGTCGTCCCTGATGGGAAACTTTATCACCTGATGCAAGGTTGAGGGTAATGCCCTCATATTATGTATCCAAGGCCCATCGAGTAATGCATTGTACCTCATGTCATCGTCGATGACTTGGAACTCGGTCTTCTAAATCACGTCGGACGTGTCGATCGGGAGGGTGATCTCTCCTTTCATTATTTCGCTGGTCATGTTGAAGCCGTGGAGGATTAGAGGGACAGGAACGACTCGATTGAGTAACCCCAACTATTCTACTACCTCTGATCTAACTATATTAGGCGAGATGCCTAGATCCGCGATCACACGCTTTACCCTGGTTTTGTTTAAAAGAAACGAGATCACCAGCGTATCATTATGTGGTTCTATCATGGCCTCGAGGTCTTCCTTGATGAATATAAGGGTTTCTTCGGGCACGTGGTTTTAGGTCGGTCCCTCTTCAGTGGTGGACGTTCTCGTTCGTTTGAACATGGGTCTTTGAGGAACTTCGGTTCCTCCAATAATCATATGGACTCCATGCCGGAGAGCCTCCCCTTCCGCTCAGGTTGAGTTTGGTGGTGTGCCGACATCTAGAGTAGTCGCGTCCTTCTCTTTGCTATTTTTGAGGTTCTGGTTCTCGACCCTGTTTACTGAGCCAGACATTTTGACCTGAAATCAAAAGATCATGGACAAGAAAAGTGAGAAAGATAACTTTCATTGCATAATAAAACCAACAAGAAAATAATCACTATTATTTTTAGCCCTACGGTGGGTGCCAAACTGTTTCCGTGAAAATGGTAATAATAATTAAATTTGTTGTTGGGACTCTAAAAATATGTGATCTATTTATATTCTAGTTGTTAGAGCAGTGGATGCTAGGTATGTGAATCTTAACAACAAATTACAAACTAAAATGGGGTAATAATCAAACCGGGGGCTTGTTATCCGGGACTCGGACTGACCGATGAGGGGCCTCGAGTTCGATGCTTGGGCTTGAGTTCGAGCTATCGGGGGTAACCGGGAAGGGAATAACAATTAGAATATAATTGAAGGAGT
The DNA here is from genome assembly GCA_026770625.1 of Nicotiana glauca. Lineage (NCBI taxonomy): Eukaryota > Viridiplantae > Streptophyta > Magnoliopsida > Solanales > Solanaceae > Nicotiana > Nicotiana glauca. The sequence continues at coordinate 116,134 of MU673065.1, forward strand.
CTCTTTAAGTCCAATATCAAGCAATAAATGGAGAAAAAGTATGAAGTAAATAAATGAAGTGGTAGCCTTGGGCGAGTAAGTTAGAGAGGGGAGAGAGAGAGAGAGAGAGAGAGTTGTTATTGACTTTACATAAAGTAGTTGGAGTAGCAGCCGGGAGTTACAAAGTGATGGGGATTCCCTTTATATAGGACGGGAATCCCATTATAGTACAAAATGCATTAACTATAAAGGCATGGAGACGGGATGGCTAAACGTGACAACTTGAGACAGGCTCTGGGTAGGCTAGCTTTGTCAGATTTAGTCGTGTGCCTTGGGAATTCCCCTCTCTCATAATATAGCCGTTTGTACGCAATGCCACCTAGGGCCGATACCTGATGACCCCGAGGGTGGGTCTCGACCTTGGCTTCGAGCCCCGAGGAACATGATCGCGAGTCGAAGTAATGCCGAGGAAATTGGGACCCCGGGTTTACCGCATACATATGTATCATACTATTTTGCTTCATATTTGATTATGGTTTCTGATTCTTTGAGTGCTCCTATATATGGGTCCATTCCTGTGGGATATTCTACTAATGTATATCGTGTTTATCACTCATGTGTGGTTTCTAACGGGAGCCTTGAGAGTAGTGTAGATTTCCTACTTCTTGATATGATGGACTTTGATGTTATTTTGGGCATGGATTGGCTATCACCTTATCACGCTATATTGGAATGTAATTCCAAGATAGTGACCTTAGCCATGCTAGGGTTTCCCCTATTAGAGTGGCGGGTGACTCCTAGCTAGCCATTCTACCAGCAGGGTTATTTCTTATGTGATGGCTCGCCGTATGGTAGAGAGGGGATGTCTAGAATATTTGACCTATTTTCGTGATCCTAGTGGAGATGTTTTGTCCATGGATTTAGTACCAGTTGTGAATGAGTTTCCCAAGGTGTTTCCTGCAAATTTTTTTGGGGATGCCACCCGACGGAGAAATCGACTTCTGTATTAACTTGACTCTGGGAACTCAACCTATTTATATTCCACCATACTGTATGGCCCCACCTGACTTGAAGGAGCTGGAGGAGCAGTTGCAGGATTTTCTCGCTAATGGATAAATTAGGTCTAGTGTCTTGCCCTGGGGTGCACCATTGTTGTTTGTGAAGAAGAAGGATGGTACGATGAGGATGTGTATTGATTATCAGCAGTTAAACAAAGTCACTATCAAGAACAAGCATCTGTTGTCGAGGATTGATGACTTATTTGATCAGCTTTAGGGTGCCAAAGTATTTTCGAAGATTAATTTGAGATCTGACTACCATCAGTCAAAGATTAGGGAATTGGATGTCCCTAAGACTGCTTTTCGTACTTGGTATGGGCATTATTAGTTTCTAGTGATGTCATTTAGCTTAACAAATGTCTCAGCAGCACATATGTATTTGATGAATCGGGTATTTAAGCCCTATGTGGATATTTTTGTGATTGTCTTCATTGATGAAATTTTGATCAACTCCCACAGTCGAGAGGAGCATGAGCAGCCTCTTCGGGTTGTACTCAGACTCTAAGAGGTAGTCAGTTATATGCTAAGTTTTAAAAGTGTGAGTTTTAGTTGGACTCGGTTGTCACGACCCAAACCGAAGGGCAGTGACGGGCACCTGGCATCTTACTCAATAGAGTACCAATGTAACATATCTTTGTTATCCTACTATCATTGTTTGTCACGACCCAAACTGAAGGACAACGACGGGCAACCGACATCTTACCCAACTGAGTACCAATGTAATATATCTTTCTTATTGTACTATCATTGGTAATTGTGCCAACATGCCCACAATTTGTGATGTATAACCATAAGTGGGAAAGCACTGTATCAATGAACCATCTTTCTTAAAACGTGAATACATATGGGCCGTCAAGGCCTCTGACATACTATACAAAATTAACCTTTGTCTATAAAGCCTCTAAGAATATTTGACATCAAAATGGGACAGGGTACTAGCCTACCCATAAGTTTGTAGCAAAATCCTTACACGATGACACATAGACTTGGCTGCACTCCGAATGGGATAGTGTGTTACCGATCCTTCGCTGAATGCTAATCTCGTCTACTATATGGACTCATCAAATTGATTGTCTATACTTGCAGGCATGAAATGTAGCATCCCCAGAAAAAGGGACATCAGTATGAAATAATGTACCGAGTACGTAAGGTAATAAAATAATTGAAAGTTGAAACTGAATTGATAATATAATATCTAAAAGTAACCGGGAGTCAAAGATAATCTGAAGTTATGCTTACCTGCTGATACTGACTCAACTCTCTCAATATAGTAAGTAAAATAGCTATCCGGCCCTATAGGGTTCGGTATATATATAAATGCTCTACCGTAATAGGCTAGCTAATAGGCTCTTCACCATACTAGGCTCTATATATTAGCCATTCTGGCTTGCTCGTAGGTGCTCGGCTATAGTAAGCTCAGTATATAATTTACCATCTGATTAGAGGTTGCACAATAGGGGCCTGTCCACCTATTATAGCTTGATAATGGTGAACATAGTGTGTGTGTGTGTGTGTATATATATATATTCCTTTTCTCTCTTGACTGGAAGAAGACAATACTTAACTGAATAAAGTTTCACGTTGCTATAGTATTAAATGGTCTTCGTATTTTATGTTTGGAGCAACTACGTTGCTATTTCAAACCATTAGCTTTGCTGAACCTTTCCTTCTTCATTTAGTAGATGAAAACAATTGATTTTGTGAATTAGAAAGGTTACTTTTAACCCTTTAGGTGTGCGCCCCACTAGGATGACTAATCCTTTCCTAAAGGCCTCTATTTAGGTAACCTATATGTGAACATAAGAGTCCAAATTCTTTAGCTTTGTTGGCTGCCACGTTTGGGGTGGGGGGGGAGGGGCTAAGCCTATCCAAATTTCATCCACCCATTTCCTTAATTACATGGTTAATTTCCCCCTAAAAATTCATAACTAGCCAACTATCCTCAAAATTAAGAACTATCTTAAATTACTTAAAATACTAATCATAGTTAACATACTTTGTACACCTTATTATCATGGCCATGTGGTCCTTTGTATGGCACTAGTCCATAAATACCGGATATTTTAGCATAGGCTTGTATTTTATCCCAAAATATAAAACTTCGACGAAATTTATTTTCTTCGATTTGTTTACCCTCTCATCTTCATGAATTTACTCATCACTTGCTAGAAATAGAATAATGTTTATAATCTCAAAATAATCTCATTCCAGAACTTATGTCGATTACCTTACGACGAAACTTTAAAGTATGGAAATGCGGATTGTAACATCTCATTATTCTAGCTTCCATCTATTTACTTATGGCGTACTTTCACATACGAAAACATGGGGTGTAACATCATTCCCCCCTTTAGAAACATTCGTCCTCGAATGTTGACTAATGCACTTATCGTTTTCATAACATATGTCTTCCGAATACTTTAGTAATATCCTTGACATATAGGTAACTATTCTGCATGGATAATACTCCAAAATCTTAAGTGCGTTCATAATGTAAATAACTCTGGATCATTGATCGAATAATTCCTGCCTTTTTAACTATCTTTAAATAGGCAATTACTTTTTCTAGTCGTTCTGCCACTTGTTGCATGAATACTTGGCTTATCTATGATCTCGACTATTGCACTTGGTTTCATTTCCCACTCAATAGCCATGATATGTGCCACTTTCTTATGGGATGCATACAATGCTGTTGTGAAACTGTTGTTACACAACCATTTCCTCCTTAGGTCACTGTGCTTAGGTTAAAGCCTTCTTCCTTACTTCCTCGACTAGTCTTTCATTGTAGTACTTAGGGAGGACCCTCTGGCTCTTGTAAAGCTGTGATCTTATTACATCGTATACTTAATGGAATTTTTTATATCCTTACTTGTCTATAATTATCGTTACTTACCTCCATGCCCTTGTTCTTGTAGGATTGCTTCTGAACTGATATTTTGATTGTCTTCCCAGTGGCACTCTCTTTTATCTTCGTGACACTTATACGGTACCTTTAACTATTCCAACTCCTATCTTAATATTTCTCAAGCTTACGATATCATATCTACGAGATTGAATTCCCCATGTTGGGGTTCACTCTTGTTCATCTTGCACGATCTATTGATTTGTCTCTATCCTCTTATCTAGCCATCACTAGGCTCTTCCTGAATCAACTACTAACTAATCATTGGCCCATTATCATATCAATATTCCGTGTAATCTTTCTTGGGTTATTTCCTTTGTCTTAACTTACGTCTCGTACTGGCTCCTTATCTACTAATAACATCTGGGGCAGGAAACCTTACTTCTTTTCATTAACGTTGTATTTGCATAATGTTTTGGAATTGCAACATATCTGTAAGATTTTGAATAAGTGCAATCTCATCCCTTTCATATTTTTTATCGCATTCTTCCCTTACAATTTAATAGTTACTAAAACCACTTAATTTTGACTTAATGCAACATCACTCCATATTCCCCCCTTTAGGGGAGTACTAAGAGTTGGAGCCATGACAATCTACCTATAGATTTTTCACCTTTTCATCTTTGGTGTCTTTTCACATTATTGACGACCCTTACTCGCCTTGCGGTAATCCTTTTGTACCAAGGATAACAATATTCCTTACTCGTGAGGGTAAAACTTAGTATAACTGGTACATACAACCCCTTAAGCTTTTGCTGACATTGCTTACTTTAGGGAAGCGTTTGCCTAAATGACCATTTTCTGAATTTCTCATAAATCTTCTTTTGTTGTCATTCTATTATCGCCGGAATGCAATATGAAATTCTCATGATGTCAAGCAAATCACTCAATCCTTAATTCAGGTTTAGTTTATCTTGTTCACCAATCCATACTTATTTCTATTACTTTGGGGTCTAACTTTTCCTTCTGCTAATCATGTTAGAGTCACAAACTTATTTCTCGAATTGAGAATGACTTTGTGGCCTATACTCTTTTGTTTTCTCAACTCCTATCACCTCTCGTCGCTTCATTTCCGTAACTATAGGCTCTATAATACTATCATTTTTTTGATCTACTGTTGTCATCCATGTATCACATCTTACTCATAATGCTTCCTTATCTCTCTTCTTATTTCCCTACTAATATTTCTGCCTAGCACTTTCTTTTGAAGACTTCAAAAAGAAATTCTTTTGCTTTTAGCTCCCCTTTGCTCCATCCACTGGCTCTTTAGGTTGCCTAACATTCTCTCCCTACTAGGGACAAGGAGCCACAATAAGGTAATATTTATCCATTTCAGGCTTCCATTGCCTATCTTTGTAATACTCATATCTAGAGTGTACCATCTGGGTGTCTCACAAGGAGATCTATTAGCATTATCATAATATCCTTCGGAATGTCAACTAACGCAAACAATCCATCCACCATTTTGGATAACTCTAACCCAAGCCGGGTCTTGATATCCCGTCGTTTTCTTAAACTGCACCTGTTATCCCCCATAAGGCATAACTAAGATGGTTGTGACCAATTATACATACCTCAATTACTGTTGAAGGTAGCTCACAATGCTTATATTTTTCTACTTTAATTGTAAATATTGTTAATCTTCATTAACTCGGTATCTCATACCCTTCTTACCTTTCTAATTTTACTTTTTGAAACTTGTATCTATCTTCTGAATCTCTCATTGCCTTTCACCATAAGGGTGGATAGATATTCTTTCCTTAAGGCTCCTTATCGAGAGGCTTACACGTCTTAGTACACACTTGATCTACAGAAGACCTTATATTTACTCATCATAAGTGTCTTTTTACCTTTTCATCTTTGGTGTCTTTTCACATTATTGATGACCCTTACTCGCCTTGCGGTAATACTTTTGTACCAAGGATAACAAAATTCCTTACTCATGAGGATGAAACTTAGCATAACTTGTACATACAACCCCTTAAGCTTTTGCTGACATTGCTTACTTTGGGGAAGCGTTTTCCTAAATGACCATTTTCTAAATTTCTCATAAATCATCTTTTGTTGTCATTCTATTATCGCTGGAATGCAATATGAAATTCTCATGATGTCAACCATTATCAAATCACTCAATCACTAATTCATGTTTAGTTTATCTTGTTCACCAATCCATACTTATTTCTATTACTTTGGGGTCTAACTTTTCCTTCTGCTAATCATTTTAGAGTCATAAACTTATTTCTCGAATTGAGGATGACTTTGTGAACAAAACTCTTTTGTTTTCTCAACAACTATCACCTCTCGTCTCTTCATTTCCATAACTATAGGCTCTATAATACTGTCAATTTTTTTTATCTATTGTTATCATCCATGTATCACATCTTACTCATAATGCTTCCTCATCTCTCTTCTTATTTCCCTCCTAATATTTCTGCCTATCACTTTCTTTTGAAAACTTCAACAAGACATTATTTTGCTTTTAGCTCCCCTTTGCTCCATCCACTCGCTCTTCGGGTTGCCTAACATTCTCTCCCTACTAGGGACGGGGAGCCACAATAAGGTAATATTTATCCCTTCCAGGCTTCCATTGCCTATCTTTGTAATACTCATATCTAGAGTGTACCATCTGGATTTCTCACAAGGAGATCTATTAGCATATTCGTAATATCCTTCGGAAATGTCAACTAACGCAAACAATCCATCCACCATTTTTGATAACTCTAACCCAAGACGGGTCCTGATATCCCATCATTTTCTTAAATTGCACCTGTTATCCCCCATAAGGCATAACTGAGATAGGTGTGACCAATTATACATACCTCTATTATTGTTGAAGGTAGCTCACAATGCTTATATTTTTCTACTTGAATTGCAAATACTGTTAATCTTCATTAACTCGGTACCTCATACCCTTCTTACCTTTCTAATTTTACTTTATGAAACTTGTATCTATATTCTGAATCTCTCATTGCCTATCACCATAAGGGTGGATAGATATTCTTTCCTTAAGGCACCTTATCGAAAGGCTTACACGTCTTAGTACACACATGATCTACGGAAGACCTTATATTTACTCATCATAAGTGTCTTTTTACCTTTTCATCTTTGGTGTCTTTTCACATTATTGATGACCCTTACTCGCCTTGCGGTAATCCTTTTGTACCAAGGATAACAAAATTCCTTACTCGTGAGGATGAAACTTAGCATAACTGGTACATACAACCCCTTAAGCTTTTGCTAACATTGCTTACTTTAGGGAAGCGTTTTCCTAAATGACAATTTTCTAAATTTCTCATAAATCTTCTTTTGTTGTCATTCTATTATCGTCGGAATACAATATGAAATTCTCATGATGTCAACCATTATCAAATCACTCAATCCCTAATTCATATTTAGTTTATCTTGTTCACCAATCCATACTTATTTTTATTACTTTGGGGTCTAACTTTTCCTTCTGCTAATCATTTTAGAGTCACAAACTTATTTCTCGAATTGAGGATGACTTTGTGGCCTATACTCTTTTGTTTTCTCAACTCCTATCACCTCTCGTCTCTTCATTTCCGTAACTATAGGCTCTATAATACTGTCATTTTTTTTTATCTATTGTTATCATCTATGTATCACATCTTACTCATAATGCTTCCTCATCTCTCTTCTTATTTCCCTGCTAATATTTCTGCCTATCACTTTCTTTTGAAGACTTCAACAAGTCATTATTTTGCGTTTAGCTCCCCTTTGCTCCATCTACGAGCTCTTCGGGTTGCCTAACATTCTCTCCCTACTAGGGATGGGGAGCCACAATAAGGTAATATTTATCCCTTCCAGGCTTCCATTGCCTATCTTTGTAATACTCATATCTAGAGTGTACCATCTGGATTTCTCACAAGGAGATCTATTAGCATATTCGTAATATCCTTCGGAAATGTCAACTAACGCAAACAATCCATCCACCATTTTTGATAACTCTAACCCAAGACGGGTCCTGATATCCCATCATTTTCTTAAATTGCACCTGTTATCCCCCATAAGGCATAACTGAGATAGGTGTGACCAATTATACATACCTCTATTATTGTTGAAGGTAGCTCACAATGCTTATATTTTTCTACTTGAATTGCAAATACTGTTAATCTTCATTAACTCGGTACCTCATACCCTTCTTACCTTTCTAATTTTACTTTATGAAACTTGTATCTATATTCTGAATCTCTCATTGCCTATCACCATAAGGGTGGATAGATATTCTTTCCTTAAGGCACCTTATCGAAAGGCTTACACGTCTTAGTACACACATGATCTACGGAAGACCTTATATTTACTCATCATAAGTGTCTTTTTACCTTTTCATCTTTGGTGTCTTTTCACATTATTGATGACCCTTACTCGCCTTGCGGTAATCCTTTTGTACCAAGGATAACAAAATTCCTTACTCGTGAGGATGAAACTTAGCATAACTGGTACATACAACCCCTTAAGCTTTTGCTAACATTGCTTACTTTAGGGAAGCGTTTTCCTAAATGACAATTTTCTAAATTTCTCATAAATCTTCTTTTGTTGTCATTCTATTATCGTCGGAATACAATATGAAATTCTCATGATGTCAACCATTATCAAATCACTCAATCCCTAATTCATATTTAGTTTATCTTGTTCACCAATCCATACTTATTTTTATTACTTTGGGGTCTAACTTTTCCTTCTGCTAATCATTTTAGAGTCACAAACTTATTTCTCGAATTGAGGATGACTTTGTGGCCTATACTCTTTTGTTTTCTCAACTCCTATCACCTCTCGTCTCTTCATTTCCGTAACTATAGGCTCTATAATACTGTCATTTTTTTTTATCTATTGTTATCATCTATGTATCACATCTTACTCATAATGCTTCCTCATCTCTCTTCTTATTTCCCTGCTAATATTTCTGCCTATCACTTTCTTTTGAAGACTTCAACAAGTCATTATTTTGCGTTTAGCTCCCCTTTGCTCCATCTACGAGCTCTTCGGGTTGCCTAACATTCTCTCCCTACTAGGGATGGGGAGCCACAATAAGGTAATATTTATCCCTTCCAGGCTTCCGTTGCCTATCTTTGTAATACTCACATCTAGAGTGTACCATCTGGGTGTCTCACAAGGAAATATATTAGCATATTCGTAATATCCTTCGAAAATGTCAACTAACGCAAACAATCCATCCACCATTTTGGATAACTCTAACCCTAGACGGGTCCTGATATCCCGTCATTTTCTTAAACTGCACCTGTTATCCCCCATAAGGCATAACTGAGATGGGTGTGACCAATTATACATACCTCTATTACAATTGAAGGTAGCTCACAATGCTTATATTTTTCTACTTGAATTGTAAATACTGTTAATCTTCATTAACTCGGTACCTCATACCCTTCTTACCTTGCTACTTTTACTTTTTGAAACTTGTATCTATCTTCTGAAGCTCTCATTGCCTTTCACCATTAGGGTGGATGGATATTCTTTCCTTAAGTCTTCTTATCGAGAGGCTTACACGTCTTAGTACACACATGATCTACGGAAGACCTTATATTTACTCATCATAAGTGTCATGCAAAATCGAGTTTCTCTGACTTAACTCTTCCACAACCATATGCGATCTCTTAACAACTATCTTTTAGAATGTATGCATCGTCATATTATGAATAAGATGGAGTTTAGGAAATCGAGTTCTTAAAATTGAGCTCTACCACACGATCTAGATTAAGAAAAAAGAGTGATAATCCCAAATGCCATGTATCCTCCTGCTTATAAGTGTGGTGCACAACACACCATAAACAAGTCTCTACTAGACACGTTTGTAGACTTCCTAGGACATAACTGCTCTGATACTACTTTAGTCACGACCCAAATTGACGGGCAGCGACAGGCAGCTGGCGTCTTACTCAACCGAGTACAAACGTAACATAACTATAAGTGGGAAAACACTATATTAATGAACCATCTTTCTTAAAACTTGAATACATATGGGCCATCAAGATCTCTGAAATACTATACAAAATGAAACTTTGTCTACAAAGCCTCTAAGAGTATTTAATATTATATGGGATAGGGAACCGGCCTACCCACAAGTTTGTACCAAAATCCTGACACGATGACTCGTAGACTCGGCTGCACTCCAAATGAGGTGGGGTGTTACCGATCCTCTGCTAATTTCTAACCTTGTCTACTATGTGGGCTCGTTAAATTGATTATCTATACCTGCATGCATGAAATGTAGCATCCCCAGAAAAAGGGACGGTAGTACAAAATAATGTACCGAGTATGTAAGGAAATAAAATAACTGAAAGCTAAATCTTAAATGATAATTTAATATCTAAAAGTAATTGGAAGTCAAAGATAATCTGAAGATGTGCTTACTTGCTGATATTGACTCAACTCTCTCAATATAGTAAGTATAATAGATGTCCGACCCTATAAGGCTTGGTATATATATAACTACTCTGCCATAGTAGGCTCTCTCATAGGCGCTCAACCATACTAGGCTCTATTTCTCGGCCATGCTGGGCTTGCTCATAGGCGCTCGGCCACAGTAAGCTTGGTATATAACATACCATCTGATAAAAGGTTGCCTAATAGGGGCCTGCCCACCGATTATAGCTCGATGGTAGTGAACATATTGTAATACCATATATGTCGATATATAGACACTCTGCTCTCTTGACTGGAAGAAGACAATACTTAACTGAATAGAAAGTCCCAATAATGGAGAATGTTGTAACTTATGAGACTAGGATAAATGCATAAATTCAAAAATACACACTTTTCTTTATGTCTCGTTATCAAACATATGTCGTTATGGGATCATGCCAAAATGAAGGAAGGAATTAGCCTTAACATGCCTGAGTCGATTCTCTCGACAATCCCTCTAATACAAGTCGATTGCAATAATTCATGTAATGGTGGATCGAAGAGAGGGGAAAATCCATATGATATTCTTGAGAAAGATTGCACCGTACTCCCTTAGAATCGCAAATCCCACGTTGCTATAGTATTAAATGGTCTTCATATGGAATGTTTGGAGCAACTGCGTTGCTATTGCAAACCATTAGCTTTGCTGATGCTTTCCTTCTTCATTTAGTAGATGAGAACAATTTATTTTGTGAATTAGAAAGGTTACTTTTAGCCCTTTAGATGTGGACCCCACTAGGATGTCTAATCCTTTCCTAAAGGCCCCTAATTAGACCACCTATATGTGAACATAAGAGTCAAATTGTTTGTCTTTGTTGGCTGCCACATTGGGGGAGGGATCTAAACCTATCCAAAATTTATCCACCCATTTCCTTAATTACATGGTTAATTTCCCACCGTAAATCCATAATTAACTAATTATTCACATAATTAAGAACTATATGAGATTACTTAAAATACTAATCATTTTAACATACTTCGTACACCTTAGCTCGGGCCGTATTTTATCCTAAAATATCAAACTTTGACAAAATTCATTTTCTTCAAATTTTTTACCCTCTCACCTTTACTAATTTACTCATCACTTGCTTAAAATAGCATAATGCTTATAATCTCAAAATAATCTCATTCCTAAACTTATGTCATTTAACTTAGGACGAAACGCTAACGTACGAAAATACAGAATATAGCATCTCATTTTTCGAACTTTCATCAATTTACTTATGGTGTACTTTCACGTACAAAAACAAAGGGTGTAATATCGGTTGCCTTTTTGGGGCATGTTGTATCTACCGAGGGCATTAAAGTGGATCCTAAAAAGATTGAGGCAGTTCAGAACTGGCCTAGACCTACTTTAGCTACATAGATTCGGTGCTTCCTAGGTTTGGCAAGTTATTACTGATGGTTCGTGGAGGGGTTTTCATCTATCGCAACCTCATTGAATAGATTGACCCATAAGGGTGCCCTATTCAGGTGGTCTGATGAGTGTGAGTTGAGCTTTCAGAAGCTCAAGACTACTTTGACTACAGCTCCGGTGTTGGTATTTCCTACCGGTTCAGGATCCTATATGGTGTATTATGATGCATCGCGTATTGGGCTTGGTGCAGTATTGATACAGGATGATAGGGTGATTGCATACGCGTCCCGATATTTGAAGATTCATGAGAAGAATTGCCCTATTCATGACTTAGATTTAACACTTATTATTTACAGTACTTGTTTAAGAAAAAATATCTCAACTTGAGGCTACGGAGGTGGTTAGACTGTTAAAAGACTATGATATTACCATTTTCTACCATCCCGGGAAGGCCAATGTGGTGGTCGATGCCTTGAGTAGAAAGGCTGTGAGTATGGGTAGCCTAGCATATATTCCACTTAGTGAGAGACCACAAGCATAAGATGTTCAGGACTTGGCCAATTAGTTTGTGAGGTTAGATGTTTCAGAGCCAAGTCGGGTTCTTGATTGCATGATTTCTCGGTCTTCTTTGTATGATCGCATCAGAGAGCGTCAGTATGAAGACCCCCATTTGATTGTCCCTAAGTACACAGTGCAATATGGTGATGCCAAGAAAGTTTCTATTGGAGATGATGGGGTATTGCGGATGCAGGGTCGGATTTGTGTGCCTAATATGGATGTGCTTCGTGAGTTGTTTCTTAAGGATGCGTAAAGTTTGCAGTATTTCATTCATCCGAGTGCCGCCAAGATGTATCATGATTTGAGGCCACATTATTGATGGAGAATAATGAAGAAAAATATAGTAGAATATGTGGCTAGGTGTTTGAACTACCAGCAAGTGAAGTACGAACATTAGAGGCTTGGCGAGCATCAGAGGTGAACTACCAGCAGGTGGGAGTGTATTACCATGGATTTCCTTGTTGGGCTCCCATGGATTTTGAAGAATTTTGACATAGTATGGGTCCTTGTGGATAGATTGATCAAGTCGACACATTTCATTTTGGTGGCAGCTACCTATTTTTCAGAGCGGCTGGCTAAGGTCTATATTCGCATGATTGTTCGCCTTTATTGGGGCGCGTAGTTTACATCATTTTTTTGGAGATCCGTACAACATGAGCTAGGTACACAAGTTGAGTTGAGCACATATTTCATCTCCAGATAGGGGCAGTCTGAGTGCACCATTTTAGATCCTGGAGGATATGCTCTGCACCTATGTTATGGATTTTGGGGGTTCTTGGGATTAGTTCTTGCCACTTACGGAGTTTGCCTACAATAATAGTTATCAATCGAGTATTCAGATGGCTCCTTATGTGGCCTAATATGGGAGGCAGTGCCGTTCTCCAGTTGGTTGGTTTGAGCTGGGAGATGCTCAGTTGTTGGGTACTTATTTGGTTCGGGATGTCTTGGAAAAGGCCAAGATGATTAAGAAATGGCTTCGTACAGCAAATTATAGGCAGAAGATTTATGCTGATTGGAGAGTTCGTGATGTTGCATTCATGGTTGGAGATAAGGTTTTGCTTTGGGTTTCACCCAGGAAAGGTTTTTGAGCGATTTGAAGAGGGTTTTCAATGGGTATTGCTTGGAGGTAAGTCTCTTGACTAGAAAACATCATTTTATACAAGAATCAACACTCAAATTCATGAAATTGGGTAGAAATTGTGAAGAACTAGGGCTTTGTTCTTGAAAACGAATTTTTGGAATTTGAAAGGCCATTCGAACTACGTTGTCGATAAATTTTATATGTATGGACTCATTGCGAGACGAAGAATCCATTGGTATGATTTTTGGAATTTTTCGAGAAGTGGGTCCGGGGCTCGGGTTTTACCAACTTCGTGAATTATTATACTTTTCGAGTAATTTTGATTGGGTTATGTTTCTTTGACCCATATTTATGTATTCGCTGTGGTTTTGACTAGATTCGACGCACGAGGAGGCAAATTCGAAAGGAAAAGGCATTGC
>MU673065.1:141684-177753 GCA_026770625.1 Nicotiana glauca
CGGAGATTAGCTGAGCAGTCTCGTTTCCAGAGTATCAGAGTTGTTGAGGTAGCTGCTTGACGTTCGCAGGACCTGGCTTCTCTTCTTATTCCAGTTTTATTTATATATATACTTTCAGATTTGAGTATTTCGTTCAGATATTCCTATTATTATCCAGTGTTTGCTTAGAGGCTCTAGACTCGTGACCCCAGATCTTTGGGAGATTATTCAGTTTAACTTCTATCTATCAGTTAAGCATTTAGCTTTATTGTTGATAATAATATTCAAGTAATTAATTTGAGCTTCATGCTCGAGATGAGAGTGTAAATGGTCGGCTTGCCTAGCAGTTGTGTTGGGCGCCATCACGACCGGGATTGGGGTCGTGACATTATTATTATTGCATACATGTTATTGTATGTGGCCTACCTTAGCCTCGTCACTACTTCGTTGAGGTTAGGTGTCACGCCCCGAACTTGGGGGCGATACCGGTACCCGATGTTTCACCTGTCCTCGCGTACCGACTTACGACTAAGGAACTTTAAGCATGTGATATCATACTTTGGCCATGGGCCACATTGCAAGACGATTGCGAATGCTGACTAAATATCAATATAAAGTTGGGCCGATAAGGCCGTCATAATTATTGCAGCTGACAAATCAACCAGATATACATACAGGGCCTACAAGCCCAATATATTTCACTAACTGACAGGATATGTCTACAAGCCTCTACTGGTGGATATACTGTGATCGAAACAGTTACCCAAACTACTCATACCATATATACATATATATACAAAGATGTACATAAAGCTCTAGACCCGGCAACCGCGAAAGGCATGGAGCTTACCTATCAAGCTAAACTCGGGCAGCACTTAATGAGGAGGTCTACCCCGCCTATCTGTTTGAACTTGCACGCATGAAATGCAGCACCCCCAGAAAAAGGATGTCAATACGAAATAATATACCGAGTATGTAAGGCAATATACTAAAAGATGAAAGTGAACTGATTATAGAATAACTGCAAGTAACTGGAAGTCAAAGATAATTTGAATATATGCTTAGTTGCTGATACTAACTCAACTCTCTCAATATAGTAAGTAAAATAGTTGTTCGGCTCTATAAGGCTTGGTATATATATAATTGCTCTACCGTAGTAGGCTCGCTCATAGGTGCTCAGCCATACTAGGCTCTATATCTCGACTAACTGGACTCGCTCATAGGTGCTCGGCCACAGTAGGCTCGATATATAACTTATCATTTGATCAGAGGTTGCCCAATAGGGGCGTGCCAATCGGTTATAGCTCGATGGTAATGAAAATACTTTGATACTGTATATATAAACTATCTACTCTCTTGACTGGAAGAATGAAATACTCAACTGAATATGAAGTCCCAATAATGGGAATACTGTAACTTGCGAGACTAGCAAAATATACGTAAATTTTGAGATATGAATTTTTCTTTATGCCTCGTTATTAAACTTGTGTAATGACGAGATCATGCCAAAATGAAGGAAGAGCTTAGCCTTAACATACCTGGAGTAGTTAAAAATTCGTATGATGTTTTTGAAAAAGTTGCACCGGAACCGCAAAATTTCTCCTTTGCTAATACTCTAAAAATGCTAGCTGAAATTGTTGAAACTTGCAAAAAAAAAAAGAAAAAATTCATGTTGCATGAGTGTACAATCTGATTTTAGGTGTCTTTGAGAATGAAAATTTGAAAGAGCTTTTAAGGTACTAACATTTTCCTTATCTGTTAGTGCCTTAGTAAGAGTTTTTGCAAGAATTGTGACATGATTTGGTTTGGAAGTCTTAACGTATTTGAGGTGTCTTGCAATTAAATTATCAAGATACCATCTATTTTAATGTGACCATGAGTCATTTAATTGCTAGTGGCTTGCTACCACGTGGGGTGGGGTGGGGTTCTTTTTAATCTTTATCACTTATTAGGTAATACCCCATTACCCGGTAATTAACCAATTACCCGCATAATTAAAATTATTTCAAATTACTTAAAATTCTACTTATTTTTAATATACTTTATACATCATACTACCATGGTCATATGGTACCTTGTATGACACTAGTCCATAAATATCGAGTATTTTAGCTCGGGCCGTATTTTATCCCAATATGCCAAATTTGGACGAAAATTCATTTTCTTTTACTTGCTTCCTCTCTCACCTTTACGAATTTACTCGTCACTTGCTTGAAATAGCATAATCCTTATAATCTCCAAATAATCTTTTCCTTGGACTGATGTCAATTACCTTACGACAAATTCAAAGTATAATACTACAGGGTGAAACATTGTCGTAATTTAATACTGCTAAATGTAACATCATCATGATATAATATTGCAAGACATAATATCAATGTAATATTGCGGGGTGTAACATTAGGCTCGGCAGATACAGAGTACATGGGGTTGATTGTACTCGGGCTATATTGTACACTCCTTGTGCAAATATGGGAGTTGGTCCCAGTAGCGCTTAGTGAGATTTTCGGGATCCAGTAACTTATGGAGACTTGATATATAGCTGCACAACATCTGCATCCCTGAAGTCCCATTTATGCCATCATTAATGTTTATTTTGATTCAAACAATTATGTTTATTCAGACTATTATCTGTAGTACTCTAGATGCTCATGTATTTGTGACTTCAATTTCTGGTATTGTATTTGATTTACGTCGTTCAATAGTTTATTACCTTATTTTAGACTATTCAGTTGTTACTATTATCATTTGATTTGAATTACTAAAACTGATTAATAAATATAGCTAATGTTGGTTTGCCTAGCAAGTGAAATGTTAGGCTCCTTCACGGTCCTGAGGGTAGGAAATTCTGGGTTGTGGCACGTTGCCTCTCAAAGAAGTATAGACATCTCCATACTAATCTGCAATGTAACGACCCGACCATTCGTTTTGAGCTCTAGCATGTCGTTCGAAGGTTTGAGACCTTAAGTAGCGTCACTTCATGTATTATGACTTTCACGCGTGGTTGGTTTCGATTATGTGAATGCTTGATCATAGTTTTGGGATGCAACATGATTTCAATTTCTGGAATGCATTGTTGAACCTTTAGTGGGTGTTAATGGAAATGAATGGACTCATAAAAATAGTGGGCGGGTGTGGAATCATAATGATTTCCTGATTTTGTGGTGGCCATAACCAGGGCAAGTTCATTAGAAGATGTCGATATCGAATTACACAGGTGGGCTATCTCCTGTGAGTAGGTTAGCAATTGCGTTATTTCTGATGAAGTTCATATGAAGGTTTCTTCTTTCTATCCGGCGGGAGGCATGTACTACTATGTGGGCTTAGATTGCGTGAAGATGATGTTGCGACTCCTAGGAGGTTGAGTGTTTTTTGGGGTTGGTAATTCAGGGTATGTCACGATTAATGCAACAAAAGCTTGTGAGAATTTGGCTGAGTAACAGTGTGAGATCATGTAACTGAGAAGGATGAGTCATTGTGGGTTCTGGATTTATATGATTGTGTCTTAAAGCTAAATGGGGGAACCTACTATCTATGATTGGGTGGGTCACGTGGTTATGTGCCTTGGCAGATTCAAGTTATCGATATGTTGGTGGACTAGTTATGACTAAGGGAAGAAAAAATTAGTGGTAATTTGAGCAATGAATTTGATAGGTGTGTGCGACATGTAACCTTATTGATATGTAGGGGTTGTGGAATGACTTAGACTTTATACTACTGGTGGATGTGATGTACAAGGGAAATGATCTATCTAATTTCTTCATTGGAGTGCTCATATTCTAATGGAGCACTAATTATTTGGGAAATAATCAGGACTGAATTAAAGTGCAATTCTCAATAATGGTCCTAGTGGATTCAAGATTTAAGTTGTGCTGCTTAAGGATTTTCGGGTTCGTTATGTGGTTGAAGATTGGGTTGTGCTGCAGAGTGTGAAGGGTACTTGGAGTATTCTACGTTATCGTCGGGTCTGCGTTGTAGTGTTTGAGAAATGGGAGAAACAACTTCAGATTTGCAGAAGATCTAATCAGTGCAGCTGTATCATTTGGAGATACTATTGCGTGCATGAGGGGGATAGGGGTATAAAATGGTTTATGGATGTTGAGATGACGTGCTATCACGATTTGAGTCACTCTGAATGAGTGTTGATTGAGGTCTGTTATGTGTTTGAATAGAGGTATTATTTCAAAGGCAAGTCAAGAGTAAATTGGAAGAAGCTGAGTCAATCTACTGGCGGTTTGGATTGGCATGTTTATGGAAAGGATCGGCTCCTTTGGTGTGGTAAGGCTATACAGGTGATTTGTGGCTGAACGTGTAGGCTCGACAACCTTCGTAATCTGATTGATTTGAAGGTATTTGATTATAATTGTTCTGTCATGTGTAAATGGGTCCCAGAAGAGTCGTGGCGATTTAGAACATGACTTAAGGTTTTCATATTGTGCATTTATGGGAAGTTAGTTGTGTATTGTGATTCTTCTTTTGAGATGAGTTAAGTGAAATATTTCTAGCCGGTAAAGTGTATATTTTACTGTTTGTTCAAGAATTATAATGAGATTCTTGAACTCTCGTGTAGTAGCATGATATGTGCAGTGAGCAGTATGGACATGGAACTTGAGGATCAAGGTTGCAATCTAGTTTTGATAGCAATGTCATGAGCTTGAAAGAGCTGAGGAGATATCTTAGGTGTTCAGAGTATGCTGGTGCTATTTTTCTGTCTTTCGATAATGTTGTTCCGTGGAAGAGGGATTGTGTATTGGAAAAAAAAAATCTTAAATTGCATTACATAAATAGTATACTTGGTTGCCATGGATGTGCAGATTTTGCGACCCGGTATGGAAGGTTGTGGAAGTATCTCCCGCGGGATGACCATATAAGTATGACATGTCGTTATTTAATTGGCAGAGATTGAAATCGGGTTTGGAGATTCTAGTACTATCACTGATGGGAGAGTTTTTGTCTCTAAGACATTCCGTTCCCTTAGTTGCTGATTGTGGAACTTGTTCCGGATTGGACGGTAGATCATATGTGTCATGGATAGGATCATTGTGGATCTTAGGAAGGCCATTGACTTGTTTTGGGATTACCGAAATTGGATGTGTGGTCAATGGGTAGGCCTAATGTGAATGTATGTTCTATTCTAGATCAGATATGCTTATTCATCATAACATTTCTTATGGATGGGTCTTCTAGAGTGCTGGATATTATTCTTTCCTTCGTCTATTTCAGGTGCTACTCTTTTATGCCATATAAATTGTGAGACGGCTTGATTATTGACATGTGTGTTGTGATCCTATGTATCTTGTGGTGTTATACGAGCGAGATGACCTCAAGATGCAGGTTGTTTGTTGCACCTTATTTATGCTTGGCTTTTTGTAGCGCATGGCGCTATCTGTCTCCCTAGGGCTATGTTTACCCATTTGGCATGCTTATGGTTGATATTCGGGCATTTAGTGTGTATGAGCATTTTGGCTCGATGGGTATTTTCTTATTGATTTTTATATTTGGATCGAGTTGCACGCTGCCACTGATATGATGATTAGATCGGGTTGCACGTTGCAACAGTGAGATGTGGAGAACAGTTCCTTATACTTATTTTGTGTGTTTTGTTTCTTACCTTGAGATAGGTTTATAGTTATTTGGTTGATTTGAATGTTATGCGGGCTGGGTAGTTCTTTAATAGAGTTCGTTTTTTCATATCGGTCATATTCAAGTTATAGCTTGTTGGCGCATTGATGACATCGTATGAGAATTTAGATGATGTTTGATGTAGCTTATTGCCAGTAGCTTGTACTAGGTGAGACAAGGTTGTTGGACCTGAAATCAGTGCAATTAGATTTGTATAACGTATATTAGAGGGAAAATATCACTAATCAGTTCAAAATGAGGCAATAATTGTTGTCAAGCAAAGAGACTCCATGGGTTATTGATTTGGTAGCTTGTTACGAATTTCTACACATTGCTTTCATCGTTACATTATTGCGAGGGTTGGAACAAGGCTTGTATGTGTTATGAGGTATGTTATAGGCATCCGATTTGTGAATTTGTAGTTATTATAGTTGGAGGATGTTATTATGAGCATACGAATTATGTGGTGCACTGTGTGATTTCAGCATGGGTGCATGATCATGTTTTTGGTACGATGTGTTGAGATTGAAGCGGTGTCCATATGTTAGAATCAGACTTGGTAGAGAATTCCAGATGTTGGAATTTGGTTATAAGGCTTGTGGGCTAAGGTAGCAGGAAGGACTTTCTGTCTGACTTGAGCTAATGTTCTCATATAGGTTGTGGTGGCACGGGTAGGTGCACGCGGTGTTAAACTGTGATTTTGGGCAACTTGGGGAAGATTTTTGGCACGTTCGAGGACGAACGTATGTTTAAGTGGGGATGAATTTTACAACCTGACTGGTCATTTTGCGCTTCGTTCGGAGGTTTGAGACCTTGAGTAGCTTGACACTTCATGTATTATGACTTGCACGTGTAACATGGTTTCGATTTATGAGAAGTTTAGAGTTGATTTGGAAGAACAATTCAAAATTCGGAAGCTTTAAGTTAAAAGATTTGACAACGTTTGAGTTTTGAGAAAACAACCTCAGATCGGTATTTTGACGGTTCTGTTAGGTCCGAATGGTAATTTTGTACTTAGGCGTATGTCCAGATCTGGATTTCGAGTTTCGTAGGTTGATTAGATGCTTTTGCCGAATGTTGGAAGATTGAAGTTTTGGAAAGTTGATAGGTTTGACCGACCGAGAGTTGGCTTTGTTGATATCGGTCCTGGATTGTAGCTATGGGAGTTGGTATAGGTTTGTTATATCATTTGGGACTTGCATATTTGAGGTAATTCTAGGTTGATTTGGCATGGTTCGGCCTAAGTTTTAGAAGTGAAAAGGCTCATTAGTTCATTAGGCCTGAATTGATGTGCGATTCATAGTTCTGATGTTGTTTGGTGTGATTTGAGGCCTCGAGTAGGTTTGTGTTATATTTTGGGACTAGTTGTTATGATTAGATAGGGTCCCGGGGGCCTCGGGTGTGTTTCGAATGAGTTTGGGTTGTGTTGCGCTCTTATTTGATGTTTCGGCGTCGTTTCTTTTGGCATAAAAGGTACCATATTTAGGAAATGACCTTTGATTTGTGATTAGATTGAATCATTAGATCTGTATCGTAATTACGGAACCATAGCAATAAGAATCTTCGAATTTCGGAGGGAGATAAGTCTCTTGTCTAACCTTGTCTGGGGGAAACTATCCCCTTAGGTACTGTATTTGTTATATGCTACTTGTTATGGGAGTTACGTACGTACGAGGTGATGACAGTCCGTACGTATCTAAAATCATGCTTATGTTTAGGCAGACTTAGGACTTTATCATGTGATTTTTGTATTACCTGAACTTAACTTATAATTACCAAGATCTTGTAAAATAAAATTTTATTAGAGATCATGTTAGAACGAACCTCATTGCCTTGAGGTATTTGGCGGGATATTTGATCGCTAGTAACAGGTATACTTACTTTATGTTCTCGTTTTTGTGTTGCAAACATGTGACTCGCAATTCGATAAGTTTCTTCTCTTCCTGTGAATCGGGTGGAACGCCTCGGTAGTATATTTGAGATGCATCTATGGTTCGTGTCGGTCGACCCTCGACAACGTACACTTTATTTTATATCAGGTCGTACGACCTCGGCATAGCTCGTGCATAATATCACTAAGAGTCCGAATAATTATGAGATTTCCCTTTTAGTTGAGATCTGCCATATATGATATTTTTTATTTGTTTGAGATAACACTTGATATTTCTTACATGTTGAGATAGTATATGAGATTTGAGAAGTTTATATTGTCATAATTTTGGAGGATTTTTGTTAGTTACAGTTCTTACCTCATTATTGCTGTTGGGTTTCATATTCATTTATAATTTAATATATGGATTCATTAAACCACTATTAAGTATCGATGTCGACCCCTCGTCACTACTTATACGGGATTAGGCTAGGTACTTACTGGGTACATATTGATTTACCTGCCCATGCTATGCTTTTGCACTTATTATGAAGACATACTTGTGATAGTCATTTGGGTGCAAGGGCGCAACTATTGAGGGGACTTTACAGTAGTTGCATCCCATGATACGTTCCGCAGCACATAGAGTTTTTATCATATTTATTTATGTTATCCTATATATTTTGTATTCCAGACAGATATTGTAATGGTATTGAACTTTCTATTAGATGCTCATGTAATTGTGACACCGGGTTTTGGAATATTCTAATAGATGTTAATGGTTTTGCTTAAATATAGCCACCTTTTTATTTTATATCTTACTAATATCATACATATCCATGATTTTCAATGCATTAATTACTTTATTTGATAAAATTTATGATTTCAAAAGTAATAAAATTAAATAAGAGTTCACTATTGGATTTCCTAACGGCAACGTTGGGCGCCATCATGAACAATAGAGGGAATTGGGTCGTAACACGCAAGATTCTCCTAGATATTCTCATGATCTACCAATCCTATAAACCTAGAGCTTTGATACCAATTTTGTCACGATCCAAAATTTCACAATGGTCATGATGATACCTAACTCAACCTACTAGGTAAGCCAACATTCAAACGTCAATCAAAGCGATACAAACATAAGATAATCTACTCATAATATAGATAAGTCATCAAATAAGTCCCAAAACCATCAATCAAATACAGAAGTACTACAATAACCCCTAAAATATGTTAGCACGGAGTCATAATGTACTAAGACGATACACAACTGTCTCATAAAATACAAGAGTACTATTTAAATGGATAAACAATATAATAATAAGAAGAAGGTGACTTCAAGAGTCTGCAATCGATCAAGAAACACTATCTCGAGTCTACTGAGTCTACTACCGCACACCCTCCTAGGATCCACGAGTGCCAATGCCAGAATCCGCACAAGATATATAAAAGTATCGTATGAGTATCTAAACAACATGTACTCAATAAGTATCGAGTCTAATCTCGATAAAGTAATAGCGAGACTTTGACAAAATCATAATATTCATCATTCACAGTCTGATCAATTCATAATAGCATGATTCAATAGTAACTAACCAATAAAAATAGATACAGCAAAATAGTGCATTAATTAGAGATAAGGCAAGCATGCTTCTCAAAACAAAGTAACCAAAACATAATTCAATTTCCATGTTTGCATATAAAAATGATATGCACCAAGAAGCACCTACATAAATACTCCTACATGATTCTAGGTGATCATACATGCTCATGACTCAATCATATCAATATCCAGTGCATCTCATGTGCTCCAACATGATCCAGCACGTCCTACGTGTTTCAATACGGTGCGCGTATTATTTGCACTCATAAGGCCTAATATAACATGTGGAATTACCTAACTCTAGAGGGACGGATCGATATATATCCAAGTGCCGCAAATCACGTGCCATAACAATATCAATATCACATAACCGCACAATAGAAACCTCTTGCCGTAACAATTATCAATCCGCTCATAGAGTCCAAATGTATCATAGTCATTTGAATCCTTATCAAAAGCTCCATATATAAGGATGTAAGAATATACTCAAGAATAGCTAGTAAGATGTACAAGGATATAATAAATAAAGATGCAAATGTGTATTTATGATATAAAATATGATTACGACTACATTAAATATATTAACATCTCAAGAATAGTCCATCATGCTCATATAAGATATCAAAAGTCTACAACGTGATCTCTAGCACGTATTGATTATGTTGTAATACATCATACCCCGAGAAAGAGGAACTCTACTAAGCTGGCAAAGAAAGTCTGAAATTGCTCTTGGAGTTGCTCGAGGGATTGAATATTTGCATCGAGGTTGTGACATACAAATTCTACATTTTGACATCAAGCCGCACAACATACTTTTGGATGAGAATTTCGTTCCAAAAAATTCTGACTTTGGCCTTACCAAATTATACCCTACGGATAATAGCATTGTTACTCTAACAACAACATTGGTCCCATATCTTATAAGGCAGATGTTTATATCTTTCGAATGCTACTTATTGAGATAGTAGGCATGAAAAGAAACTTCGCAGCAAGAGAGGGTTCAAGACAGTATTTCTCATATTGGATTTATGATCAACTCGATTAGGAAAACGAAATTGAAGTGCCAGACGAGAAGCACGATGATGAAAAGAAGATCATAAAGAAGCTAACTTTAGTTGCTTTGTGGTGCATACAAATGAATCCACTCGATCGTCCCTCAGTGACTAAAGTCGTGGAAATGCTTGAAGGTGAATTACAGACTTTGCAAATGCCTCCAAGGCTTTGTGAATCACTGCAACCATCTTCGTTGGAATCCAATCTGAGTTCTTCAATAGGTTCAACTGAGTCTATGATTTTGCTTTAGTTGCTTTGTGCTGCATAGATTCATTCTCTCTTATTATGCTTTAGATGGTAATGTTTTAATTGCTTTATAAAGAAAGCTACAGTATATATTAAGGACCAGAGTGCAAGTTATTGGTTACCGTCGACGCATAGAATTAAAATCATAAATTAATGTTTTTCTTTTTCCAGCCATCGAACCTCTCTATAAGGGGTCGTTTGGTTTGAAAACAAGCTATGATGGGATTAGTTATCCTGGTATATTTTTTATTAATTGTTTGTTATGCTGTATTAATTCTGGAATTATCATTTTACTGCTTTATTCTGGGATAACTTATCCTTGTGGTTCGGCTCTTCTCCGGACCTCGCGCATAGCGGGAGCTTAGTGTATCGGGCTACCCTTTATTCTGGGATGATTTATACTAAGATTACCATTCCATTCCTTGGCAGGTATAATTTTTCCAGATAATATTTTTAATCATGTGATAATAACCAAACAAGGATAAAGTGGCACTAAGTTTTTATCCCAGTATTATTTTTGCGTACCTATCATACCAAATAATCTTTAATAGTTTTGATTGTTCCGATATTTTCTTGGCTTCTGTAGAGGTTGGTTATTATACACTTATAACAATTTGACATTTAAATATTATTTGATTATTAAAACCATAATTATCTCAAAAAAAAATTATCTTTTAATGTTATGAAAGATAAGAAAATTATTTAAATATAAAATTTCAAAAGATATGCATATTTTACTAAGTAAAAATTTAAAAAGCTAATAAAAATTTAAACTCTAAGGCACACATTATAGCTACTTGATTAAACTCTTTTAAGATTAATGTAAAAAATACGTAATTGTAGTTTGTTTTATAGATTCCAATCTCTTAGTGGGGATGTTACGCTTGAATTCGCAAAAATTTGTATCCAAACTTTCAACAAAAATGTATCAGACCTATTATTGTGGCAATTGCGACCACCCCAAGCTAATCCGGGCAATTTTCTCCGGGTTCAATTGATCTTGATTTTGCTAATTTCACTCTTTCCAACTTAAAAGTTATTCTATCTGGTCGAACTTCAAAGTTTAATAATTTCACATTTAGGGTGTGTTCGATATAATGAAAAATATTTTTTTATTTTTTATTGTTTGGTTGCATAAAATAGTTTGAAAAATATTTTCTTAGATATCACATTTTTTTGAAATTGGAGGAAAGTGACTTCCTAGAAAAGTTAGGAAAATATTTTCCAAAAACTCCACCCACCCTCACATCTAAACCCCTCCAACTTCAATTTTTAGTTTTTTCCCTTTTTTTACCACCCACCCACCTAAACCCTTCACCCCCTCCCCCGAACAAAAAATATTTTTTTATATTTTCAGCTCTAATTTTTTTATTGTTCAGTTTACATATTCGAAATTTTACGAGTTCCAAAATTAAGTGTTCGGAGGTTTAGGTGTTTGGAAGGTTGGGGGTTTAGAAATTATAGAGTTTACGGGTTAGAAAGTTTAGCGGTTCAGAAGTTTATAAAATTTCTGGATTCGAAAGGTTGTTGGTTCGAAAGTTTATGGCTTCATGTTTATTGTATCTAAATTATTGATGAATACTCTTGAAAGATTATTTCTTAAATTTGTGTACCAAACACCAAAAAATGAGTAAGATTACTACTTATTTTCGAAGAAAAAGTTTTACCGTAGAAGCTGCATTTCAACATATTGCAAGTTCTGATATGTTGGGGGGAGGGGGGAGGGGGAGGGGAGGACAAACTTTTGTTAAGGAAGATGGGGTTGTGAGAGGAGAGAAAAAGTATTAGGAGAAAGAGCAACGATAAGGGGAGAAGCAGTAGCAAGGAAAATCTTGGAGTTTTATTTTAAAGAGAAAATACATAAGATTAATCCTATACTTGTCCAGAAAAATTAATTTCACATTTTAATCTTTACAGGTCAGGTGTCTTAGCAGGGGCGGCTCAATGATATTTGTGGCCTAAAGCCAAACTTCAATAAAGGGCCCTAAATTTTTGTTGTAGAAGAAAATTCATAATTTTATTTGAAATTTATTTTTCTAGCTTTTTGAGATGCGAAATTATTAATAATTTATTTATAATCGATTTCTTCCAATAATTTTTTTTTTCAATTGATAATATAGGTAATTCATTTAATCTCTATTTGTTCATCTACCATAAAATCTTTCACATTTTCTGATTTAGAATTTTTATTATTCGCTACAAATTTATCAAGTGTTCCTTTTAGGGATCGTATCAGAGTTTCAATCCTTCTTCTTTTTTGACGTTTTAAACACCCGGAATCATATTTTCTAGTTAACATATTAAAACTCTAATAAATAACAAAAAAGACAAACTATACTTACAAAGAAAATATATTTAAAAAATTAAAAAATAGATGCAAATAATAAAAGGTAGAACAATCAAACCTGATTCAACAAATAGATAACTTGATAAGCTTTTGCTACTTCAAAATTTTTGATGTAACGTCAATATACTCGAATTTGAGAACAAGTAAAAAAGATGGTACTTGTGTAGTGTTTCTGTTCTTTTATTTGTGATAGTGATCAATGAGATTGAAATACAGAGAAAGCCAAATAATTAATAGAAGAGTAAAAGTTAAAAAGAGATGGGAAAAGAGAGGGAGAAATTTAAAAATAGTCTAGTTTCAAAAGTAATCGAAATTTAGTCACTTTTCATGTAAAGATAAATCTGAACGAAAATACTGTTCAAAATCCAAAAAATACGTCCGCATATTATACGGGAGTTCCAGCATAAGTATGCTTGAACTCCCGCATATTATACGGGAGTTCCAGGGTAACTATGCTGGAACTCCCGTATAATATGTGGGAGTTCAAGTATAATTATGCTGGAACTCCCGCATAATATACTGGAGTTCCAGCAAGTATAAATGTCCGGTATAATATACTGGAGTTTTGAGCATCGGTGCTCCAGTCCCCCGTATATTATACAGGAGTCAGTAACGTATACCGGTCCAGCATAATATGCTGGAGTTCGTACACAAATGCACCGAACTCCCATATATTATACGGGACCGATCTCTGTTACAGCAAAATAGTTGCTATTTTTCATTGACTTGGTAAACGCTGGCTATTTTTAATTGACCAGTGCGAAAACTGGTTATACCGTGTTATTTTGATAGACAGATATAGAAAAAATATGGGCCCATTTAAAATAATAGTAGTGCATAAATAACACAAGACGGTGGAATGTTCACGCCTAAAAAAGGCACAAATCTCAAAAATATATTCCCTTTTCCAATTGTTCTCAAACAGCTCCCTTTCCTTGAAATTTGTAGTTTTTTTCCTTTTATATTACTAAATATTATTAAAAAAATTAACAAATACATTAATGGCTAAAATATTTTGGGGCTTTCACAAATAAGGGGCCTAAGCAATAACTTTACCTACTTGGCCCTCCAGCCGCCCCTGTGTCCTAGAGGGTGTTTGGCTAAGTTTATAAGCTGGTCAAACTGGTTTATAAGCACTTTTTGACTTATTTATGCGTTTGGTAAAATTAAAAGTGCTTATAAGCCAAAAATTAGCCAAAAGCCATAAGTTGGTCTCCCCTAACTTATGAAATTTTAGCTTATAAGCACTTTAGGTTTGACCAAAATATTTATTATTATATTCCTAAAATACTTCTTTTTAAACAAAACTCGTTGTATACCCAATGTTTGAGCTGATTATTATTAATTTCAGCACTTTTATCCAAATACGTAACTGCTTATTTTTAAATCAGCTTCAGCACTTAAAAGTATTTTTCAGCACATATACTTATCAGTTACTTTAAATCAGCTAAGCCAAACGGGCTCATAGTGGCACCCTGCTCTTGTCCAAAGTAAACCCTCCGAGAAAGTTGATGTCGCAAAGAATGTGTTATCACATTCCTACACGTTATCTTTTTCTCCTCTTCTCCCTTATCTCTTGTATCTTCTTTTTAGATCCCTAATTAGACGAGAAGTTATATTTTATGTCTCATACAACTGATACTAGTTGTATGAGGCTCCTTTTTATTTTATAAAATTGTGGACCCCAATCTTACACTTCTGGGTCCATAGAAATTTGGGTTCACAAAACTGTGAGACAAAAAGTTGTCTCATACAACTAGTGTAAGTTATATGAGATACAAAATAAAAAAATTTCTAATTAGACGCACATCACCTAATCCGACACCACCCCTTTGTGGAGCTAAGGGTAAATTAGGGATGTGCATTCGATTTATCGATTCGATTTTGACTCTTATCGATAATTACTTATCGATTATCGATTTGTACATATGCTTATCGTTATCGTTTCAATAAGGTTTCGATTTTTTCGATTTCGATTTATTAATTTTTGGGGCTTATCGATTCGGTTATCGATTACACCAATAAGAAAATTTGCGGGATTCCAAGGAAAGTATATCGCTATAAACACCGCCTAACTAATATGGACAAAAAGAAGCTAAAATAAGACGAACATCGTTTATAACATAAAAATTGTGTCAATAGACATATGCAATGAAACTAAAGTAAGGGATCAAATATAGCCACCAACACTCCAACGGTATTAAAAAATAAAAATACATCATCACTGCTAATTCTATTTTCCATTAATTTGAACTTCATTCCCTTCAGCTTTAAATATGATCATTCCTTAAATGTGGTAGATGAAATAATTAGGGGTGTGCATTCGATTTTGACCCTTATCGATAATTACTTATCGATTATCGATTTGTACATATGTTTATCGTTATCGTTTCAATAAGGTTTCGATTTTTTCGATTTCGTTTATCGATGAACTGATAATAAATAATCGATTCGATTTATCGATAAATCGATTCGAATGCACACCCCTAGGGTAAATGATGGTTTTGCAGGGTTTTTTTTGGAGAGGGGTATTTATTATCGAATTAGTCTAGGGAAAAAAGAAAAAAAAAGTGTAAAAAACACATAAATGATACGTCGGCGCGTTTATACACGACAAAGATAGAATCTGGATCTAAACAACAAAATACAGACGACTCATATAGGTACTAGAAATTGAGGGAAAGAGGAGGATAGATAAGAAGAAAAACAAAAGGGAAACCGAAGGATAATAAAAAGGAGAAACACGATAACATATTCACTCTTTAAGATTTTTAATTAACATTTATTGTTATATTTTTCTTGTTTATCTTGATTTATTTGATAAAGAACGATATATTTAAATGTTGAAATTTGATACATCAATTTGATATGGTGTTCATCTCATTCAAATGGTTTTTGGTAGCCAATTTTGTTGACTTGGTTTGGTTTGGTAGCCAACCTTGTTGAATTGGTCAAATATTGGTAGCCAATTTTATTGACTTGGTTTGGTTTGGTAGCCAACCTTATTGAAATTGTGAAAGGGGTGTGGAAATTGTCAAATATTTGTAGGCTTTAGAAAGCGAGGTTTTGGATATAAAAGGAGAGCTTCAACTCTCATTTCCACACACCAATAAAGAGAGAAAAGAGAGAGAGCAAGGTATTATATAAACTATAAGAAGATAGTTTGTGAACAAAAATAGAGTGTGAGAGATATTGTAGTGAGGTGGAAAAAGCAAAAGAGTATTTATTTCTTTTGAGGGTGTAGTGGTCTTAGGAGTATTTTTACTCGTTACTACACAGTGTAAAATTCGTCGCTATAGTGATATCAGTTGCTCTTCTTGGCCGTGGTTTTTTCCTTATTCAGAAGGTTTTCCACGTAAAATCTTGGTGTCATTATTGCCACATTTCTATTCTTGCTGATTTAGCCATAACTTAGTGATCCGCGTTTATCACTAATATCGTGAATATTATTTATTTCGGGATTTATTCCCAACAAGTGGTATCAGAGCCAAGGTTCTGTCTGAGTATACTCTGTGGTTCAGACATATCAGAAAAGAATTACTTTGGTCTCATAACAAATAGTATTTGTATTTGTGATAAATGCTGGAAGCCAACACTAGTAAAATGGTTACTTTGAATGGCATAAATTATGCCATTTGGAAGGGCAAAATGGAAGATTTGCTCTATCTCAAGAATTTTCATCAACCTGTCTTCACCACTATAAAGCATGATAATAAATCAGATAAAGAGTGGAGTTTGTTACACAGGCAGGTTTGCGGCTTTATTAGACAGTGGGTTGACGATAATGTTTTGAACCATATTTCTGGGGAGACACATGCTCGGACCCTATGCGAGCACCTTGAAAGTCTGTTTGCCGGAGAACTGAAAATAACAAGATGTTTCTAATAAAGTAGATGTTGGGTTTAAAATACCACAATGGTTCTGCGATAACAGATCATCTGAATAATTTTCAGGGGATCATGAACCAATTATCTGCTATGGGTATTAAATTTGAAAAAGAAATTCTAGGCTTGTTTCTACTTGGTTCTCTACCAGATTCTTGAAAAATTCTTAGAACTTCATTATCAAATTCTGCTCCTGATGGCGTGATCTCTATGGATCTTGCCAAGAGCAGCCTTTTAAATGAAGAGATGAGAAGAAAATCTCAGGGTTCCTCCTCATCAGATGTCTTGGTGACTGACTCTAGGGGGAGAAGCAAGAATCGAGGTTCTCAAAATAGAGAACATAATAGAAGCAAATCTAGAAGCAGACTTAAAGATATTGAGTGCTATCATTGCGGGAAGAAAGGGCACAAAAAGAAGTTCTGGCGGATTTTAGAAAAGGAGATTAGAGACAAGGAAGAACAGAAATAAGATGTCAATCATGTGGTCACCGTCACTACAGAAGATCTTGTTAGTGTCCTTGATGCGGATCTGATAAATATTGCTTGTGATAAGTCAAGCTGGGTTGTGGACAGTGGTGCCGCATCTCATGTGACATCAAGGAAGGAATTTTTCTCATCCTATACTCAGGGTGACTTTGGAACTTTGAGTATGGGTAATGAGACTGTATCTGGGATGGCTGGTGTTGGAACGATTTGTTTGAAACTAGTATTGGAACTAAACTAGTTTTAAACAATGTAAAGCATGCACCTGATGTTCGTTTGCACTTGATCTATATTGGTGTTTTGGATGATGAGGGATATGTCAGTACCAATGGTGCTGGAAAGTGGAAGCTCACTAAGAGCTCCATGATTGTGGCTCGTGGGGTAAAGCGTCGTGGTCTATACTGGACTACGGCCTTTACATATGTTGATATGGTGAATGCCGTTGAGAGCCATAATTCTTCAAAGTTATGGCATAAGAGGCTTAGCCACATTAGCAAGAAAGGACTAAATGTTCTGGCCAAGAAGAAATTGTTGTCAAATTTTGACAGTGCAAAATTAGAAAAATGTGAGCACTGCTTGACTGGAAAACAAAAAAAGAGTTTATTTCCAATCTCATCCTCCTTCAAGAAAGACAGAGTTGCTTGAGTTGGTGCATTCAGATTTATGTGGTCCAATGAAGATAAAGACTTTGGGTGGTGCACTTTATTTTGCTAGCTTTATTAATGACTACTCAAGGAAACTTTGGGGCTATATCTTGAAGACCAAAGACCAAGTGTTGGGTGTCTTTGAGCAGTTTCAGGCTTAAGTTGAAAGAAAACTTGGAAAGAAGCTGAAGTGTATTCGTACTGATAACGGTGGTGAATATTGTGGACCGTTTGACGAATACTACAAGCAACAGGGTATCAGACACCAGAAGACTCCTCCTAAGACTCCTCAGCTTAATGGTTTAGCAGAAAGGATGAACGGGACCTTGATGGAAAGAGTCAGATGTTTGCTTTCTGAAGCAAAGTTGTCGAATTCCTTTTGGGGTGAGGCTTTGTTGACCGTCGCACATGTTATTAATCTATCCCCTGCGGTTACTTTGCAAAGTGATGTTCCAAACAGAGTTTGGTATAGCAAGGATGTTTCCTATGACCACTTGAAAATGTTTGGTTGCAAATGTTTTGTACATGTGCCTAAAGATGAGAGGTCAAAATTAAATGCTAAGATAAGGCAGTGCATCTTCATTGGTTATGACCTTGATGAGTTTTGTTACAGGCTATATGATACAATTGAGAAGAAGTTCTTGAGAAGTCGTGATGTTATCTTCATGGAGGATCAAACCATTGAAGATATTAACAAAGCAGAGAAGTTAAAATCTCCAAGTTTTGAAGGTTTAGTTAATCTTGATTAAATTCATCATACAAATGTGGTTGACGTTGGTGGGCTCAATGATGATGGTGATGCCCAAAACCATATTCCAGATCACCATATTGATGGTGATGGTGATAATAATGCCAATGTTGATGAGGTAGATGCTCTTACTCACGAAGCTATGGACGAGTTAGATATTCCACTCAGGAGGTTTTCTAGACCTCGTACTCCTTCCTCCCGTTATTCACCCAATAAGTATGTATTACTCACTGATGGGGGAGATCCTGAATGTTATGCGGATGTCATAGAGGATGAGCACAAAGATCAATGGATTGAAGCCATGCAAGATGAGATTAAATCTCTGCATGAGAACCATACTTATGAGTTGGTAAAATTGCGTAAGGGCATGAGAGCTTTGAAAAATAAGTGGGCGTTCAAAGTTAAAGCTGAAGAACATAGTTTAAAGCCCAAATACAAAGCTAGGTTGGTTGTCAAGGGATTTAGTCAAAGGAAAGGTATTGACTTTGACAAAATATTTTCTCCTGTCGTGAAAATATCCTCCATTCGGACAGTTCTTGGTTTGACTGCTAGTCTTGATTTGGAGATTGAGCAGATGGATGTGAAGACTGCTTTTCTTCATGGTGACTTAGAAGAGGAGATCTATACGAAACAACCTGAGGTCTTCAAGGTAAAAGGTAAAGAAAACCTTGTATGCAAACTTAAGAAGAGTCTATACGGATTGAAGCAAGCTCCCAGACAGTGGTAAAAGAAGTTTGAGTCTGTTATGGGGAGCAAGGCTACAAGAAGACTTCTTCAGATCACTATGTGTTTGTATAAAGATTTTCTGATGATGACTTTATCATCCTCTTGCTATATGTGGATGATATGTTGATTGTGGGTAGAAATGCTTCCAAGATTGACGAGTTGAAGAAACAGTTGAATAAGTCTTTTGCAATGAAAGACTTGGGTCATGCTAAGCAGATTTTGGGCATGAGAATTACTCGTTCGAGAAACGAAAGAAAGCTTTACTTGTCACAGGAGAAGTACATACAACGTGTACTAGAGCGCTTCAATATGAAAAGTGCTAAGTTGGTCCACACACCCCTTCCTGGTCATCTGAAGTTGAGCAAGAAGATGTGTCCCACAACAACGGAGGAAAAAGAGAGAATGTCCAAGATTTCTTATTCCTCTGCCGTCGGAAGTTTGATATATGCAATGGTATGCACTCGACCAGATATTGCTCATGCAGTCAGTGTTGTTAGCAGATTTCTCGAAAATCCAGGAAAAGAGCATTGGGAAGCTATAAAGTGGACACTCAGGTATCTAAGAGGAAGTTCACATGAATGCTTATGTTTTGGAGGATCAAATCCAATTCTGAAGGGCTATGCAGATTCTGATATGGCAGGTGGCCTTGATAACAGAAAATCCACTACTGGATATTTGTTTACCTTTTTAGGGGGAGCTATATCATGGCAGTCGAGGTTGTAGAAGTGTGTCGCACTGTCTACAACTGAAGCAGAGTATATTGCCGCTACTGAAGCTGGTAAGGAGATGATATGGTTGAAGCGATTTCTTCAAGAGCTGACATTGCATCAAAAGGAGTATGTCGTCTATTGTGACAGTCAAAGTGCAATATACTTGAGCAAGAACTCCATGTACCATGCAAGAACAAAGCATATAGATGTCAGGTATCATTGGATTTGTGAGCAAGTAGAGAACGAATCATTACAAGTTAAAAAGATTCACACGAGTAAAAATCCTGCGGATATGCTAACCAAGGTGGTACCAAGAGACATGTTCGAGCTATGCAAAGAACTTGTCGGCATGCACTCAAACTAGAAGACAATGCTACCTCCTCTAGATGAATGTGACTGGAGGGGGAGATTGATATGGTGTCCATCTCATTCAAATGGTTTGGTAGCCAAGTTTGTTGACTTAGTTTGGTTTAGTAGCCAACCTTGTTGAATTGGTCAAATATTGGTAGCCAATTTTATTGACTTGGTTTGGTTTAGTAGCCAACCTTGTTGAATTGGTCAAATATTGGTAGCCAATTTTATTGACTTGGTTTGGTTTGGTAGCCAACCTTGTTGAAATTGTGAAAAGTATGTGGAAATTATCAAATATTGTAGGCTTTAGAGAGTGAGGTTTTGGCTATAAAAGGAGAGCTTCAACTCTCATTTCTACACACCAATAAAGAGAGAAAAGAGAGAGAGCAAGGTATTCTATAAACTATAAGAAGATAGTTTGTGAAGAAAAATAGAGTGTGAGAGATATTGTATTGAGGTGGAAAAAGCAAAAGAGTGTTTATTTCTTTTGAGGGTGTAGTGGTCTTAGGAGTATTTTTACTCGTTACTACACAGTGTAAAATTCCTCGCTATAGTGATATCAGTTGCTCTTCTTGGCCGTGGTTTTTCCCTTATTCAGAAGGGTTTCCAAATAAAATTTTGGTGTCATTATTGCTACATTTCTATTCTTGTTGATTTAACCATAACTTAGTGGTCCGCGTTTATCACTAATATCGTTAATATTATTTTTTTTTTGGAGTTTATTCCCAACACAATTCAGAAGGATTCTTATTTGGAGTTCTCTTATTCACTTTAATCTCTATCATTCAAGGTACTTTAGTATGGAATTTTCATGAATATTTAATAATAAAGCATCTAATTATAATAAGCGCTTGACACCACACAAGAAACTCCTTATTTGATATCACATTTATTTTTGCAACAAAGAACTGTCCTGGCATCTAGCGACATGTATATTTATAATAATTGTATATTCATTACGATATTGCAAGATAGAAAAATAATTCTTCTAGTTTATAGTGACACGTAAATTTTTCAAATATCAAATTATTTAATAAAGGTACGCAAGAATACCTAAGACAAGACTACTAAATATGCTTCTTCCATGGACTACTAAGATTCTCATATCAATATTCAATATAGAAGCGAGGTACATTTTGCCAATGCATCTCTTAGTCCTTTGTTTTTTTAATACATATTAATTAATAAGAGAACGTTGAAGGTTCAATTAGATATCATCGGTCAAAACGTCTGTAGAAATCAAATTATGTGATTAAACTCTATAACAATTGGACCTTTGATTATCTCCCTCAGGACCATCTCTTAGTTCTCTATTTTGGATCATCCCAAAAGAAAAAGAGATTACATTGGATAATCTCTTCTCTGTTGGGTCAGATCCATATGGATCGAGCTTGGTGCCTTTATTATATTATCCTAGCTGTATATTTCCACACCTGAAATATAAGAATCACTTTGTTAAGCAAAACATATGCACCTAAAAAGTTACAGCAAAATAGAGAATGAAAAATGCAAAAGTTTTATAGAGATATTTACATGTGTCTGGATTAACGCAAATCAGCTAGAATAGATAATTGGCTCGCGTATACAAAACCTCCAATTCCTGAGGACAAAATAAGAAGATCTTAATTTGTAGATTGTACTATAAAAAGAACAAAATGACAAAATAAATATGTATTTCTCTTTTCTTTTTCTTTGGGGGAGAGGATAAGATAAGAATATATACCATCATGGTGATTCATTGATTCAATTGAGTTAAACGAATAAAAGGAAAAAGAAAACCATGCTATTATGAGAATGATTTTCTTTTTCTTGATGCCAACCATTATTATGATCAACTTTCTTCTTGCATTATTGCTTAAGTTTTTTGCTTGTGGTGAGGAATGAGAGTTTGATAGGACTTCGTGATCTTTATACAGTGGAGAAATTTAATTATAAGATATCATCTTCTTTTGATTTAGTATCTTAATTCCATCTCAATATACTCAAATTTAGCGAATTATATTTCCTGAATTTGATTAAGATTATTAAGAGAGTAAGTAGTATCTTTCTCCAAATGGATATATTTTAATTGTTAGTCTGAAGGCCTACTACGTATTGCTGACGTAACAGTTGACTCATACACGGGGCAATTGCATCTATACCCGTTTTTTATGCCACATTTTAACCTATGCCCGCTTTGCAAAAAAAATTGCAAGCGTACCCGCTTTTTCGCATAACTTCAGCAAACGGGGCTGAAGTAGCAAAGGCAATCACACAAAACTTCAGCATTTTAGTAGTCGGGCCTGAAGTTCAGCTATAGAGCTGAAGTTTTTGTTTTGTAACTCGCGAACTTCAGCTCAGAGCTGAAGTTTTATTTTATAAGCTTTTGTTTAGTAACTGGGAAACTTCAGTTCTAGAGCTGAAGTTTTTGTCTTTGTAACCGGAAAACTTCAGCTCTAGAGCTGAAGTTTGCCAGTTAGAAAATAAAAACTTCAGCTCTAGAGCTGAAGTTTCTATGTTGTAACTAGGAAACTTCAGCTCTAGAGCTGAAGTTTCTATGTTGTAACTAGAAAACTTCAGCTCTAGAGCTGAAGTTTCTATGTTGTAAAATAAAAACTTCAGCTCTAGAGCTTAAGTTTTTGTTTAGTAGCCCCAAAACTTCAGCTCTAGAGCTGAAGTTTTTTTCAAGCTATAAAATAAAAACTTCAGCTCTAGTTATAAAATTAAAACTTCAGCTCTAGAGCTGAAGTTTTTCAGTTATAAAGGGAAGCTGAAGTTTTTTAAAAAATAAGTACGGATACAAATAAAAAAATAAAGCGACTACAGGTTAAAGAGGGGCGCCCAAAAAGGGCGCCCCGTGCAATTTTTACCTCATACACGTAATCGCTTTTGTTCCCTTTGTATTAAGAAGTTGACCACTTTTACAAAATTAGACCAATGGTCTAATATTTGCACGTGATAACATGTTCTGTAGTTCAAAATTTAAAATCTGATTTTCAAATCATGGATCTTATCTTAAAAAATAGTCAACTTCTAAATACAAGGTCACAAAAGTAGCCGCGCGGTGTAAATGTTGATACCCAATATTTCCCTATATATTTTCAAAAGCATGTCCAAATATTTTATTATTTTTTTCATAATTTTTAAGGTTTTTTAAATTGATTTATTTCCCATTTTCTTCCATAAAATCCCTAATAATTATTTTTAGATTATTATTTTGTTAATTCATCTATTGGATTTTTATACTTGTGCAAAACTATGGCTAAGGTAATTTTTTATACATATTTTTATAATTTTATTTAGTATTTTAAAGCTAAATTGCATATAATTGCAATATTAGCCCTTTCAAGGTTTAATTATATTTTATATTTATAAAATGGAGTTCTGTATTTTTAAATTGTTAATTATATGCTATAAATCATTTTAGCTTTTTTTAAAATTAATCTTTAGAATCCATTTACTATTTTTATAATTTAAAAGGGAAAAATTGTCCATTTAAATAACAGCCCACTTGCATTTCAATTTTAGCCTAAATTGAACCCCAATTCCCCAGCCCAATTTTAATTTAAACCCGACATTTACCCAATTAAATTCTACCCAAACCCGGATCCCCACCTACCCCTTTAAATTTAGGTTGTTGATCATTCAGATCAACGACCACCGTTTCACCTACCTAAAATAAAAGCAAACGACCCCTAAACCTAAATCATTTCTACCAACCCGCTGCCCTTGAATCCATTCTCCTTTCAAACTCTCTCTGAAACCTAAGGCTAACCCTAGTCGCCGCCACCCAAATCCACCCAAATCCCCTTCGATTCTCACCAAACCCATGGACTCTCATGGCTGTTTGAGGGGTGTACCAGTCTCCTATGGTTCCTGGTTGTTTGTTTTTGTGATTCCATGGAAAGATCTCAAAGAGATCTAATCCAGATCCTGCTCGATTTTTGTCTGTGGTCTTTTTTCGGCCATCCGTGGCCGATCAAGTTGGATCCATAGCTTTTCCGGCTAGATAGGCAACTTTTCGAAGTCATTCTCACTTTTCTGGGTTCTCTAAAACCCTAGCCCTAAAGGTTTTCCGATTTTTTCTTCAGACCTGTCTTAGATCTATGTATGATATGAACCTCTTAAGTAATTTTCTTAAAAGGTTTTTCGATTTTTTAAAGTGACTCTTCGTTTTCAACGATTAGGATTTATGATTTTACTGTGTTAAAATGATTTGCTTATGTTCTTCTGCTACCTGGTTCATCGTGTTAAAAATCCTAGGTATTTTTGGGTTTTATTCGGGTTTTGAAACTGTCTTTGTTTGTTTGTATGAACGCTTGTTTCGATTAAGTTCTTTGTATTTGGATCCTTTTCTTTATTGACTGATTCAGAATTCATACCATTTTTTTCGACAATTGTTAAAATCCTAATTTCTCAAAAGGTTTTCCTCACTCATTACTGTGAGTTTAAAGGGTTCTTCACTTATTTCTGACCTTTTTACCTGTTAGTTGATCCTTCACTCTGGTTCTATGTGACTACTTACCTTTGTTGACTACTATGCTTCAAGTAGGTTCTTTCACTACTGAGCCCTAGCCTACTTCTGTTACTGCTGAATGTTTATATGGTTGTTTCTTTTGCTAATAGGTTTGGCCTCGCATGTTCATTCTTCTCTATTTATATGGCAAAGTGCAGAATCATGATTCCTTCTTGATTGATCTTGACTTCCTCAAGTTACCACAAATTACAAATGTTTTCTTATAAACCCCTGGTTTCATTTGGTTTGTTTAAATCAATTGATTTCTTTTATGTACTGTGATGTTTTACCTCGCTAAATCCTCCCCCAAAATTAAGTATTTTTTTTGTACTTGGACTCAATTATCAGCTCTATACGTTTACTAGCCTTTGTATAGTAAAAATCAATCTTTCTCAAACTGATCCTCTTTCTTTAATTATCTCAGTAGTATCTGTTTGGGTTGTAATTCCTTGAGTGAAGGGAAGTACTTATATTAATTAATTTTGATTGTGATTATTTCCATATTTGTGTTAAACTTTTACTTGTTACCTTATTTTCCACTCGTTTGTAAAGCTATAAATACCCCAATATTTTCATTAGCAACACACGAACAACTGAGCTCAAAACACACATTTACACATTCAAACTCTCATTTCTTTCTTTACTACTTGTGCTACTGTCTTGTCTAGCCGGCTGAAAGCCAAGGCTAGACTATGAAATTCTGATTGCTTTTCTTTTCTTTTTCTGTACTTTGCTTATTCAACTGGTATATCCCTAGTTTAAATTCTAAAACTCAAACCTATGTGTTTTCTTGTTGTCAATCACTGCCTCTTTCTGCAATGACTTAATAACTCTTGCTTACTGCTTTACTCAGCATGCTTAAAATTCTTCCCTCTTTTGTTCAAATGTAATTAGTATGTTTACTTGTTCCTGTTTATGTCCTTCAACGAGCATGTCTCCTAGTGTACTTGATTCATGACTAATTACGTGTTTAATTTGGACTCTCTGTGCCCCCTACCCCTACTTCCTGGTTGAAATTCCTGAGGCTGTACTGTTATTCAAACTTATTTTGTGTATGTTGTTTTTGCTCCTACCCCCTTTACCTTTTCAAAAACTATTTTCACTAAGCAATCCTTCTGCTATTTTTTACAAACTTATTTCAAACATGCTGTTTTCAAGATTGTTTTCCAACTCTATTCCCTTTGAGTCTATGTCAAGCACTTTCACTATACTCTTAGTTTATTAGGTTCTGCTCCATTCATGTAAGCCTTACTTTGGGACCCTTGAGCTCCCCCTGAACTTGGATGCATGAAAGTTGGCCTTCTCCACACTGCACTTACTCTGTCTTAGACATGAAATCTGGGTGTGAGAACTCCCCGGGATCGCTAGAGGTCCTTAGGGAACTCTGACACACCTAGATATGAAGGAAAGCTGGAACAATATTAGCATTTGAGGTGGTTTATTACATAACTCAGATAGGAAGTCAGAATCAGGCTTCTTATAGTTGTAACTTCTTATTTTTTACTTAAGTTTATTTAATTCAATCAAATGGTCTGTAATAATTTGTAAACAAGTGTTGGGGTGGGTAGTGAAAAAGGATGGGAAATATGCATATTATAGCTATTAAAGGGTAGAAAATATGTTATTGGGTTTATATTCCTAAATTGCGCAATAGAAATCATGCTTAGGGTTCATGCACACATTAGAAATCATGCTCTTAGAACCTTTGTTCTTTCCTCAGCATTTCATTCATTAGTCCATGCTTTATGTCTATCACTTAGAAATACTGCCCCCAGGACAATAACAATACTGGTATAAAAGGATGTTATTTCAAAATCTTACAACTCTTATGTACATTTAGAAATCATGCCTTAGAGATTCCGTTTTTCCACAATCCTGCAATTTGCATATTAGATATCATGTCTTAGGATCCTGTTTGCATTTTGTTTAAAAACGCCTAGTTAATTATCAACCCTGTAAAAGTAGTAAAGTAATAATTTTCATACTGTGATGTTTTTCCAACCATCTCTGCAACTAGAACAACACCCTCTTAGGGTAAAATAATCTCCAACTTTCTCAACAATTCTGAATAGCTACTGCATATTGCTTTACGCTTAGGCAAGCCTTAGGCAATACCCTTAATAAATCGGAACTGCCATTGTTTAATTATCAACTATTAAAATCAGTAAGCAAACCTGATTCAGACTTTTAATGTCATATAATAAATCTGGTTATGATGTTATCACTCAAACAATCTACTTTTGGATTTTAAATTCAGACCTTAATTGTGTATAAGTCATGCTGTCTATATGCACTATCTGGATAGGTTTCTCTAAGCCTTCTATTCGTTTTTCTATGTTTTCCTCTTTAAATGCAGTCCTACATGTTTAGCATGTCACCTTAGTATTTTTCCTTTAAACTTGAGGGTCTGCCAAAACCTCCTTCTTATAGGATAGGAGTCCTAACCTCCGGGACTGATAGGAAGGGACGACTAACAGTATGCAATAAGAATCGAGTCAAACCCTCGCTTTAATTACCTTCACGGGTGGAAAAGGGTAGATATGGATATGATGACCGGTGCGCTAATGCCACACGTAGCTGCTTTTCTAAGGAGTGATTACCGGGCATTGTACTGATGTGATCCATATTACAAACAAACCTAGGACCTCTCTGTATTCATAAGCATGCTTTGATTATAACTAGTTTCAAAACCTTGCTTTTATTAATCGTTTTTCAAACTCTTGTGTGTTTAAACATAGTTCCCTTACTATGTGAGCCTTACTTTTCTACTTGCTAATTGCATAAATTCACAAAAACTATCTTGTCGGGAACCACACTAGTGGATCCTGAGGGGTGCCTAACACCTTCCCCTTAGGAAATTTCAAGCCCTTACCCTATCTCTGGTTATCAAAAAATGTGATTGTAGATGAACCTTGTAGGTGCCCTAACGTACCTTTAAAATCGTTAGGTGGTGACTCTTCAAAACATAAAACCTGATTCCCAAAAGGAAATGAGTTATTACACCTCCATGAATGTTGAAACCCGGACTATTCTCCGCGGAGGGAAAAGAGGGGCGCGATAGCATGGCGACTCTGCTGGGGATTTATTTTTAGTCTTTTACCGTTTCAGATTGTTCTTGTGATTTTGTACCCTCCCTTTATGTGCAATTACTTGTTTAATTTCTTTGAACATTCAATTTCTTCTTCAAAAGCAAAACTGACATATCTTTCTTATTTTATTCCTTTACTTGCTGCTTTATATTATAAAAACTATTGTATTTATTGCTTTCTTAATGTGAAAATACATGTCAACATGCTGTTAATTGTTGCATAATCATGCTCAACATCATATTACACTCGTGTCAAACAAATACTATAGCAACGCTTTTAATGAGTGGTTGTGCTCTTCCTATATCATCACCCCCCCTAAATTCGGAAAGGCATATTTGCGGTAAAACTAGTTGATCAGCGGTGCAGTCAAGAGTTTTGTGCCTTCCCACTTGGGTTGTCCGCTCAAGGGTACCAGTATAAAACCCCATAGAAACCTTACTCTATTTAAATTGTGTATGCATCATGTTCAAACCTAGCCGGGTCAGTTATGTTGTCCACATAATGATCCTTCAAGATAGCCTTGTCCAAAAGTCCACTGGGTTTCCTTAAAACCCATATAGACATCGTCACGTTCTGTACATTTATTTGGAGACTTAAATGTTTCATGCTCATTGTTGATATTAAATAGTTAATTCTGGTGGGGGTAAGGGCCTAACCTTGTTTTCCTTGCAGAAAAACGAGGCACGAAGTCCCCAGATTCGGCATGGTCACCAGCATTCACCCAAAATTGCTAAGCTGGGAGAGAGATCTAGATTCGAGTGACTAAACCCTCGTCAGAAAATATCTGGTCAATCTACTATACTTCCAGGAGATTCAACCTAACAACATGATCATAGAAGCTACTACGTTATCTTGGGATTGTGAAAGGGTCGTGTTCCGCTTTGGGGGCATCGGGATGACACCTATACTAGAGGAGATATGAGGACTGGCCAGTCTAGTGTGGGAAACTCCGATATGCTAATGCCCGAGAACCGCACAGGTAGAGGTTTCATTAAAATGATGGGTTTGAAGAAGAATGCAGAATTGACGTGTCTAAAGGAATCATACATCCATTTTGACTACCTGTATGAAAGGTACGATCACAAAAAATCCTACCGTACCTACCCTGACGAGTTTGACATCACATCCTTGGGACACATCCATCATAAAGTTTTCGTCTTCATGTTTTGCTTCCAGGGTCTGATCGTGTTTTCGATGAAGAAAGGGAGAATTCAAAGGTTGGCTATGGTAACTAAGACCCTAATGGAGGGGATTGGTGGGAAAGCACTCAGCATTGTACCCATGATCATCGCAGACATATACTGAGCTTTAGAGAAGTGTCAATGAGGAGCAAAATACTTCGAAGATTGCAATTTACTCCTTCAACTCTAGCTCATAGAACATCT
This sequence comes from Nicotiana glauca, assembly GCA_026770625.1. Classification (NCBI taxonomy): domain Eukaryota; kingdom Viridiplantae; phylum Streptophyta; class Magnoliopsida; order Solanales; family Solanaceae; genus Nicotiana; species Nicotiana glauca. The sequence continues at coordinate 170,922 of MU673065.1, forward strand.
CCAAAAGGGCGAATACTAACACGAAATTCGGCAAAGGGATTGGGATGATCACATCGCTTTCCACCATCCAAAGGTAATGAATTACCTTCTTGACATATTTGCTCAGCTTGAGAATGCTAAAGGATGGGTTGAGTTATTTGATAATCCGACCGAAGAACAGGTTCAATGGATGTTGAGTGGTTTTTGAGAGAGGAGTTCATCCCTCGATCCAGAGATGCATTTTTCCTGATACTAATCGGTCTATGATTAACATACCCTTACGTCCCTCTTCGAGTTATAAGGCAAGCTAGTAGGAAGCAAGTAATACCCAGGGTCGACAAGATAAGACACTTCCGAGCTGATTTCCAAAATGACGATAGTCCCTACAAGTGCCAAGCCCAACATATATGGCATTGCAAGTTGTGCCAGATAGATATCATGCCGGTTGTACTCCTTTCGATTCAGGTTGGTTAGACGACAATCATGATGGTTTGGCCAGCCAGGGTTCGTTCAGGATCATAAGTGACTGGTAGAACCCTTGTTAGAATTTTCTCAACCTTGTCTTCTTCAAGAATAATCCTTCCAAGAGACTTAAGTTCATTTGTCAGTGTAATGAACCTAGTATACATCTCTTGGATAGTTTCTCCTTCCTTCATAGTAAAATTCTCATATTGAGAATACAGCAGTGTTCCTCTTTATCTTTTCACTTGAGGTGTTCCTTCATGGGTCACTTGCAAGGTGTCTCATATCTCCTTAGTAGTGGTACAACTTTGGATCCTACTGTACTCACACACAAGTCATTTCTTGGCCTTAACATTTTCTCCCACTTCTTCAGGTCTTCAGCAGTGCAGTCAACCCTTGTCTTTGGCAAATAAACTCCTTCTTCATTCTTCTTTGTGGTTACTAAAGGACCATCACTGACTATGTCCCAGAGTTCATAGTCTTCTCCTATGATGTGATCTCTCATCATGTTCTTCCACCAAGAATAGTACTGTCCATTGAAAAGTGGAGGTATGGCAGTGGATTGCCCTTCCCAGTTCCAAAGTGGTGCTCTCATGTTGATCATTTCCTAAGGTGTTAGCCTCTTCAAGGATAACCTGCTCTGATACAAATTGTTGTTCCAAACGTCAATAACACACAAGAGGGGGGTGATTTGTGTGGTACCTAATTTTCGATACAGAAGAACCTGGTTTTTCTAGGTGTTCTAACTACTACTGTTTGTGGAATTAAAAGTACAAAAAATAAAGAACACAAATATTTTTACGTGAAAAACACCTGGCTCAAAAGGTGAAAAAACCACGACCTACTACTCAGTAGGATTTTCCCAAACATCCACTAAAATTACTGATCCAAAACAGCATTTATAAAACTCTTGTAAACCTAAGGATTAAACTCTAATCCTAGTGTGGCACACAACCTCAACTGTTGCGACACCTTCAAGTTAACTCTAACTTGAATACTCAAAGTACCTAATACAATTGCTTCTATGAAAGCTGAAAGGTACAAGTTTAAATCACTTGCTACAATTGAACTAGAATAAAAGAACGACACAATGGAATTTGTTCTTCTATCTTGTCCAAGTAGCTTCACGAATGCACATTTAAATCTCACGCAAATTGCTTGTAAAATTGTCTCGCTCTTTTGCTCTCAATTTGGTTTAACTTCTGCGTATGTGAAATACCTGTTAAAGAGAACAATCACTGTTATTTAATGAGTTAGTAATCAAAGTTTTATTGAGACTCAATTGCTGATCCTCCATCGAGATTGAGTCCTTGAACAATACAAACTCCAACCCTATCTTTTATCCGGAGTGTGTCCTCTTCCTATAAGGAGACATTCTCTCCTCATCCAATATGCAACTTTTTCGATTAGTTCAGAAGATATTGCTGCTTGATCCTTGAGACTTATCTTTTTTGACGTGCATCTCACATGCATAGGTTGATAAACATTGTGCCTCATATGATGTACCTGGTCCATGACTAAGTTTATTTGTCATTCTTCAAAACTTCACTTGATCTTGGGCCAACAAGGGAGTTTTTCCACTTTAAGTGACATTATTCGAAATGAGATTATTTATTTAATTTTTAGAATCGCCACTTGGAATATTTTAATTAGTGTCCCAAGTCACCGGTTTATTTTAAAATCCCAAATTGGGGAAAAATCTACTTTCATTTTGAAGTCCGCGAATAAGAAATTCTAAGTAAGAAATTCTGTTAACCCTGGAGAAGGCGTTAGACGTTTTCGGGTTCCGTGGTTCTAGCACGGTCGCTTAAACTTTTATAATCGACTTATTATCTGATTTTAATACATGTTGTAGCCTATGGTATATTTTAATTTGTTAAACCACTTTTAATTATTTTAGGAAGATTCAATGTTATTTAAAATACGCCTTGAACCATGCCACATGAAATGCACTCGCGGCACGACACATTTTATTCAACGTTGTTCAAAATTGATGTTGGATCACATGAAATGTACACCCGAATTTAAATAGATAAAGGATATTAATTTAAAATAGCGCGCCTAAAGCAACTACAAAATTTCAAGTTTAAAACAAGATTTGCGAGGGCCATGGGAAATTTAATTGATAGCACACCTCGATTTAAAGATTTTGTATTAATTATCCGAGGTTCATGGGTTATCTAATTTTTCACTATGGCACACCTCGAGTCTAATTTTAAAGGATGTTCGAACTAATAGTTTGAGGGCGACAAATTATATCTTGCTTAATATGGTCTAGTTTTAAAAGGAGCTAATTAATTAACAAAAGCCTAAAGGTATTTGAATCATTATTTTTTAAAGCTAATGTTCAAACAAATTTAAAACTAATGGGCTAATATTAAAGGCAATCCAGCACTCGGCTGAAGAGGCCTGGACTGACAACAATTAAAAGAGATATTGTGCCCAAACAACATGGCCCAAACACCATAGGACATGCGGCTCCTATTTACGAATGGTCTCAAGTCCAGGCCCAAAATAAGCCCAGACTTGGTAAGGAGAGGAACGCGGAAAGGAACAGGACCCAAGATCGAGTCCCCTTCAGAACAAAGGGACATTTGGATCACAAAAGCCTTTGGCTCTAAATTGCCCCTTCAATGGCTCAAGCCTCATTAAACTTACACAGTTTTGGCAAAATAAACATGAAATGCATTATCTAATTAAATTGCAATTATGCAGAAAGTGGGAATACACTAGAATTAATGTCATGATTTCATACACAATGATGCTTACTCTAAACATTCATACCGGAGGTCAACAAACATCATCATATTGCTGAACTTGTTCAAATACCAAACCAAAATGCAAAGAAAGAAACAGTAAAGACCATATAATAATTAACTGTAGCTTTACAGTCAATAACAACTTGAATACATGTGAACAGAAACCAGCAAGAAGATTTCCTCATCCGACTTAGGATTATGGAACTTGAACCTCAATTGAACCTTTGTCTAATGCAAAATAGTAGCAAAATTCCATAGAATTAACATACAACTAACTTGACTATAAAAACTACATCAAACCCTTAGCAATCTCAAAACAAAGTAACAACGGTAACTCAACTTATAATATTTTTACAACATGAGAAAAGCTAATATAACATGCTTAAGATTAAACTGTTACAAAATGCTAAAGAAATGGAGGAAACAGGAAAATAAAAACCTCAATAACAGCTTGTATTCAATCATGTTTCGCATTCAAATTGTAGATTTACATTTTACATGTTGTCCATAGTTCCAAAAGATGTCTGAAAGTCAAAGAAAAATAAGGAGAATGAGGGATTAGCAGCAGCAGCAGGTCAACTCAAGCAATTCATACCAAATCAGCTTCTTTCAACACAGTATAGAACCCAGATAAGCATTGATCTTTGGAGTTTTAAAAAATTCTAACAAACTATGAGGTTTAAGATCAGAATTAAAGTCATTTCAATCAAAGAAGGGCAGAGAATTTCAGTGTTCTTTCAAGGTTATTAAAATTCAAGGTTATTCCCTGAAAATCTTCCTTGAGAATGAAGAAATATGCCTTTTATAAAGGCTTCTTAGGGCAGTAGAAAAAGTTCATATTTTACCTTTTGCTTCTTTTTTAATTTTCGTTTTTGCTAGTTAATTCCTGAATTTTAAACTTGTTTGCTAAGTTAGTCCCTTTTTCACCTTTCAGGAAATTTTCTAAATCAGTTACACAAGATTCTTTTTTCTAAACTCCCCAAAATACCCTTTAAATTCCCAGTATTTACCCTTTCAGAAATTTCATTAACTGGGCTGGACCCTAGCAAATCCGAGCCTTTCCTCTTTTTCTTTGGGCTTCTGAGTTATGGAACCCCAATTATGGTCCACAAACCACAAACAACTAATCCCAAAAGAATTCAGAACACAAGGTATCAGAATTTTAAAAAGTAAAAATTCAAATTTAAAAAAAAAAGAAGAAAGAATGAAAACAAAACAAAAGCAGAACATGAGGCTAAAAGCATTAAAAAGGTCGTGAATTGCACTACTATGCTAACAAACAACAAATTAATATAACTTAATTATAAACATGCAAACAAAGGGTCAACTTGAACTAGCAAAAGAAGGAGAAAGACATAAGAGAAAACGGAAATGTGGACTACAAAAAACTTAAAATTACCATGCATAAAAGAAGGGTTCAAGGAACAGGAAAGAAAACAAAAAGAAAAGAAAGAAAACAGAAGAGATTAATGAGAACAAAATGAGATGAAGGAAAAAAGAAATGATGGACGGAAAGAATACCTAGACATAGGTGGATGGACAAAGGGCATAAATTGTCTTCAAAATCTTTTAATTTTTGACCAAGATTGACATTAATCATGTATTCTCGTTGGGAACACACGAATAACATCAATTTCGACCCTAATCCTTCACTGAAATTTGGCGATTTGGGAGTTTTGGGATTTTAGGGTTTGGGCTCTTGACTTTAGATCTAAAATTCGAAACGGTGGAGAAGGATTTGAGGGAAAATTCTTTAGGATTTAGGAAGAGGAGGGGTTGGGGTTATATGGTGTAGTTTCAGGGGTGATTTGAGGTGGTGACGCCACCGGAGAGGGTTGGTATTTTGGGGCGGCGCTCTAGGATTCTTGAGGTGTCTCTGAAGGTGAGGTGAATGAGAGACATGAATCGGGGGGAGGGGGGAGTAAACATTCGGACTGTTAAATATATTTAGGTGAATCAATTCCGGACCGTTCGATCAAGTGAGATCAATGGTTCAGATTAAAAGCTAGAAAACGAGGTTGTTTGGTCACTTGAACGGGTGGACCGAGTATGGGCATGACTTGGGCCAAATTTCAGATAGGTCCTGGGGAATTTAATTGGGCTGGGGAGATTAAATTGAAACAGCCCAAACTCAACCCTCTTTTCTTTTCTTTTCTTTTCTTTTTTTAATTTCAAATTCCTTTTTCTTTTGAAATTAAAAATAAAAACCTAAATTAATTTATGAGATTAAATTCATTACTCAACAAAGTATTCACAAAAATTAAATAACTCCTAAATTAAAATAAAAGCTATAAAATTCAAAATTAAAGAGTTAAAAATGCAAAAATGAGCTATTTTTGTGATTTTTTTACTTTTATAAAATAACTAATTTACTAATTAATCTAAACATATAAAATTAAATCCTAAATGCAAATGCAATATATTTTTTGTATTTTTCATGAATTAAACAAAATTAGACATGCATATAAAAATGCAAATAATTAAAAAAAACTACAATAATTCCTAAAATAACAAATAATTAAAAGAAAAAATCTACCTCACCTTTGGGATTTTGTAGAAGTAATTCATGTGAGGCAAAAATTATTTGCTCACAATTATCACTTCAATCATTTTTCATTTCAAACTACCAACAATTCATATACCAAAGTGTAAATGTGTTGGTTCCAAAACAAGCCACACGTTGGTTTAGGGACGAAAAGATCACGCCCAGTAACCACTTTTTTCACTACTAGCTACTAAACTAACTAATTTTTTTTTTTTTCAAAATAGAATAACAAAACAAGACTAATTCCTTTAAGAAAGTCGTGCCACCTATCATAAGAAAAAGTCACACGGTTCAAAATAAATTATTTCCTTGAAAAAACAATTGCGACAAAAGAAAAATCAAGGAGGTTATCTAACTATTAACAAGTAACGAAAATAACAAAAAGTAAAATCTAATGGTAATATGATCAAAGTTAACTAAAAAAGATAATCAATCTATCAAGTCAACATCCACAATAATCATGCTCGAAGATACAACCCACATACATGTATCACAGATAAATGAGCTGCCCCCAATATGAAGTGTTACATTGTCCTCAATACAACAAAACAAAGCAAAGTAATATAGTGAAGGGTGCTCCTTGAAATCCGTATCACTCGGAGCTGGAGGTATTGGAAACTGTGAGCTCCAAGTCATCTGCGTCACCATTCTTCGATCCACAAAACTTCCTCAAGTGTGTTCATCATCCTTGTCAGGAACTTGCTCTTTTTCTTTTCATGTTTGTTTTTTTTAGATGCCTCCTCTCAATCTTACCTACTTTGGCTTTAATAGCCTGCTGCTCTCGAACAAGATCTATCAAAGATGGACCATTCTCTATCCCATATCGACTTGTAGATGTGCTCTCTCTCGAGCAGAACATACAAGGACTAGGTGGTCACAAAAGTATTTCATTCAGTGATCTATGCATGATACCTCACATCCATTTGCCATTAGGGTTCTAGATGTTGGTGTTCCTGTGTTAAAAATCAGAAAATCAGAGAAGTAAATAAACGTTAGTTCAATAAACAAAATTTGAAATAATAATTTCGAGCCCACAAGTTGCTTGTGTGTCCTTAAGGAATTTAATCCCCTCACTGTTGCCCAAGGT
>MU673065.1:185224-214392 GCA_026770625.1 Nicotiana glauca
AATATATAAAAGAGGGGAGAAATTTTCAGATTTTTTCATTTCTTAAAAATGAGGCCAAACCTCTAAATTTATAGAAAAGGAAGAGTGAGATGGAGAGGTGCAATCCAAAAGGTACCTCTTCCATTTCCCATTCACACCCTTTAAAGAAAAACCGCAATACTAGACCCCAAAATTTGAGAAATATAATGGACACGTCGTCCATATCGCCCACTTGAAAAGGTACTGCAACCAGCTCAGCGGTGCATGAGGAAAAGAAGAATTGCTGATGACTTATTTTGGTGAGAGTCGTGTGGGGTTAGCCTTTGAATGGTTTATTGTCAAAGATATATCCCACTGTATGTTTGGGATGACATAGCCCAGGCATTCGTCAAATAATTTCAGTAAAACATTGACATCGCACCAGATCGCAATTCCCTGTTCAATATAAAGGAAAAACCGACTGAAAGATTTAGAGAGTATGCCATCAAATGGAGGGAGCAGGAGACTAGAGTTAAGCCACCCATGGATAATCACGAGTTGATCACTATTTTTCTAGAGGCTCAAGATCCTGATTATATTCAAAATATGACATCCGCAATGGATAGAACTTTTGCAGAAGCGATCAAGATAGGGGAGATGGTCAAAAATGGCCTCAAGACTGGCAGAATTGTAAGTCAAGTTGCTCTCAAAGCCCCACCACCCAAGAAATACAAAATGGGTTGGAAAGTTTGGCAAATAGAAAGAAGGGAGATGAAGGGTCCATGATGACTTCAGGATCAAGGGAAGTTCAAAGAGGGGCAACACACCCTTATATGCAAGTTCAGTAGGGGTAGTCCAGCTACCCTCAACATTATTATCCGCCGCCAATTCCTTAATACTCTAGAGGCCCATCACAGTACATAGTGTTTAATGCCCAGTCTTATGCTCGGCCTCCCAATCACAGTACATATTGTTTAATCCCGAGTCTTATACTTGACCTCCCAATCAATAGGTACGGGCACCAGCTCCTAGGATCCCCGACCTCAACAGCAAAATTTTCGGGCACCCTACTATGCTCGTCCCAGGCAGGATTATGGTCGAGAGCTGATGACGTCCAAGTCCACTACTAAAAAGTAAATAGACAGGGTCACATGCAATATAATTTACCCAACTATGAGTCGGGGTCAAATCCCACAAAGAGCAATATGTAGGCGATTAGGAATGTAAGAGACTTATTATTTGTTATGAAATGCCAAACACTTAGAATTAATTTTTTGAAAATATTTATATCTAAATGCAAAAATGTGAACTAACTTAGAAAGTAAATAAAATAATCAATGGCTACAAGTATGGATGTGTTGGGAATTACATTCAAGTAACGGTCCAATGTATACGAATATGAGTTTTTGTTACTTTGCCATGGGTAATAATTCTATTTTATCTTCTCCCGAAGACTAAAAAGACTTCCTAATTGAATTATCCCTAAAATAATTATGAGATTAAGCACACCTGGATATGGCTACAAGTAGTTCAATGCTATCCCTAGGTAGAATATATAATATAAGGATTAAAGCCTCAAGTTCTTGTTAATTAATCTTTCCCAACCCCAAATAATCTTTTCCAAAATTAATTCGAATTTAATGGGCGAGTCCTAGGGTTACCTAATCCCTTTGGAAACATTAAATAACAAGAATGATTAAGAAACAACAACTCGCTAAAATAAGGGTTAAAGCATCAAGTTCTTGTTAATTAATCTTTCCCAACCCCAAATAATCTTTTCCAAAATTAATTTGAAGTTAATGGGCAAGTCCTAGGGTTAGCTAATCCCTTTGGAAATATTGAAGAACAAGAATAATTAAGAAACAACAACTCATTTCATAAAAGATAAAAATTATTCAATACATAAGCACAACAAGATATTTAATCTACACTTTAACCATGAATATTTCCATAAACAAGATTCAAGTGTTGGAAATAATATTACACACTTAAATATTCAATACAAATCAAGGAAATGAGGAAATGAACATAAGTGGGTAAGAAATACGCAACCAAAAGCTTCAAATCTTCAAGACCAAAGTGTGTGTGCAAGAACCCTATCTTCCAAACTTGTTCTCTCTAGTCTTAGGACTGAAAATTAAGCCAAAGATGTGTAAAAAATCTGCTAGTTCATGTATTTGTGAGGTTGGGAGTTGAGAAAATATGAAATGTCATTCCTGCTCAGGAATGAAGCCCGTTGACCGCACCTGCGGAAGAATCCTCGTAGGTGCGGCTCCGTAGATGCGGATCACCTATCGCAAACGCGCAAACTGAAGGGAACTTCTGGCTCCATAGATGCGGACTCTCAAGCGTAGAAGCGCAACCGTAGAAGCGGTTCTCTTCTCGTAGATGCGAACTATTTCCTCGCAAATGTGAGGTCGCTTCTGCAACTAGTCTTCCGCAAATGCGGCATGACTGAAAATTTTTGCATTGTTTCGGCCCTTTTTTGCCCAATTACACTTCAATTGAATTCAACTCTCTTCATGGCATCATTTACCTGAAAATTTTATAATACACACCATAAACGCCCTCATATTATAGTTAAAGGACATAAAACTAAAGAAAAGAGACTAGAATGAGTGTAAAATCACCACTCATCAACATCCCCAACTTAAAGATTTTGCTTGTCCTCAAGCAAATCAAAACCAATAATTCAATGAGGTTCTACCATTTAAAGCACAAGTAGTATTGCTATCATTTACAAATTATATTCTCCAATTAAGCACCATACTTATGGATTTGGTTGGTACTAATAATTAGGCTCAAGCATGTGAGTCTTAACCAAATAACTCCCTCATTTAAAAATAACTTCAAGAAGTGCAAAGGAGTTTCAAAATAATCAAGTGACAACAATAAGCCTCAAGAAGTGACTCAAAAGCATTAGTCTAACATATGCTCAATTTACTCAATTCCGGATACATCAATATCACCAATCCATCCTAATCCATATGCCCTCACAAAAAAGAAAGTCCCAAAATTACCATATTTACATTAATAACACAAGGGAGAAATGCCCAAAGACACTCACTCTCAACAAAGAATTCAAGTGTTACAAATATCATGCCATAAGCTTGCCCTTATTTTAATTCGCCGCCTATTTAAGAACATTCGGTTGGAGATCCCATAAGAATTTTTTAAGCTTGTAATGTAGGTTTAGGAAAGGGTCGGATAAGCATTTGGGATACAGGTGACTACACCCTCTTTGAACACTACTCACATTTGTCTTTCTTTTTACACTTTTCTTCTTTTTAAATCATATAGCCTTATTGACATCTAGATACCAATATAGAACCACCTTAAAGTAACTCTCTAATTTTCTCAAGACTCTATATTTATATATACATATTTTTTTTCCTTTTTTATATATATAACTATTTTCTTTTGGAGCTTGAGTATTTCATATGAACAACTTTGAGGTATATGCTTCTACTCTCAATACCAATTTTCAGCTTGACACCAACACCCCCAACTTAGACTTTTAGCCTCATTCTCAATATTCAAGGAGGGACGAGTTCAAAAGAGGGAATTATTTCACAAAAGGATAATGGTTTGCAATAAGGTGGCCAACGAAAAGGTTAAAGGCTCAAATGGGTTAAACTAGTGAAACTATTTATGCAATGGTAAGCTTGAAAGGATAAAGAGGCCTTTTCAAAGATCAAAAGAATGCCTAAGGTCATCTCCCCAACCAAACATAATTAATATTAGCATTGAAAGACTATCCGGGCAAGTTCTAGATGATATAAGTAAACACGAGAATTATTTTTAATAAAAACTAATACACAAGGCACATGAACTAATCAAGACGGATCAATTTTACTTTTTAATTAGAGGATTTAGAGCAATATCATGCCAACTAGTGGGCAAAGAGTCACCAAAAGAGCCAAAAAAATTATCACAAAAATTATTCCTCCCCATGCAACTTACTTTTTCAATTTAAAACCAAAATTCAGAGGGGTATTTTTAATTCATATTTCACATATAAAAGACTAATTTATTAGTACCAAATAATCCGAAAGTCTCCAAATAACAAAACAAGACTAATTCTCTTAAGAAAGTCATCACGCCATCCATCATAGGAAAAAGTCACCCGGTTCAACACAAAAGTATTCCTCAGGAAGGAACCGTAGCATAAAGAAAACCCAAGAAAATACTACTAAAGAAATAAAAATACAATAGTGAAAACTACTAAAGAAAATAAATAACAAAAGAAACAAATACTAAAGGAGCGAAAATAACATAAACTAGAAACTATTAAAGAATAAATAAAGGAAGAAAGAAAAATAAAGTAGACCAACAAAAGTGACAAATCTGCGCACACACACACACATATATATATATAACTATGCTCGGCAAGAGCACATGATAAGCAATAACAATACAAGCCCGGCAAGGGCACACAATATCCATACAACAGAATAAGCCTGGCAAGGGCACAAGTCAAGTATCAATGTACAAACAAAGTGTACTCCCTAAAGCCACCCCCAACTAACAACATTGAAGTGTCTACAGTGCATAATATGAAAATAAAAATACAAGTAGTTTGAGAGTCTCCCTGAGGTCTGCATCAAACTAGAAGACTTCGGGAGTAAGGCTAATCACTACCGTGAAGAACTCTCGGCTCCATCATCATCGGTATCATCAGCATCATCACCAGTAGCATTTGACATAAAAGTATACTCTTTGCTATCATCGTCGTCCTCAACTGGTATCTTCCTATTCAGTTGCCCCTATTTGGAGATGGATTTGATGCCTCTCCACATCTTGATCGTAAACTTGCCCTTCTTCTTATTCTTAACATTCTTCTTTTAGATGTCTAACTGAAGATCTGCATGTGTCTTGGTTGTAAGGCCCCATGAAAATTTGTACTCAAAACCTAGCTGCTCCTAGTGCCAAGTTATGAATATGTGTAAGGAATGTGTAAAAATTCTTCTTGGCTCGCAAGCTCGTCGCGGTTCGGACCCTTTGTACTGATCTAGAATTTAAAAATCAAGAATCAAAGTTTTCCAGAAAAATGCTATTATGCGGTTCAGAATACGGTCGCAAATCAGGTATGCAGATCGCATTTCTGCCGCAAAGTGAGTCAGTGGTTTGGTGAAAATTGAGGTCAAAATGCGGTCCATTATGCAATCGCATAACTGATATGCAGACCACATTTCTATCGCAAAGTGAGTCAGTGTATCAGTCAAATTTGAGGTCAAAAATACGATGCAATATGCGACCAAAAATCGGGTATACGGACCGCATTTCTGCCGCAAACCCAACCAATTCGCCTAGTTTTTTAGAGCATTTTTGTGGTCCAATTTGCGGACTGCATTTCCACTTTCTGATCGCAAAGTGCGATTGCAAACCTGACTCGGGCTCCTATTTTTCTAAATTCTTAAACCCGACCCCTTTTTTAATAAAACACTCAAACCCCTAATTTTAACATATTTTCTGAACAAACTAGAGAGAGGGAAGAGAGAGTTCTTGAGAGAGAAAGTCCTACCTTCATCAATTTGATTCTTCAAGTCACTCGGGTCGGGAAATTTCAAGTAATTGTCTTCATCTCCGTTCCTACAGGTAAAATCCCTAACCCTTCTTATTGGTTTTCTAATTTAAACAAAAGGAGGATTCTCATGCATGGCTTCTTGAAAACCATAAGTTGAAATTCACATGCATGTCCTTTAAAATCTAAAATCTAGTAAAAACAATTGGGTAGGAGTAAAGATTTGCAAAAGGAGCGGTTGATAATCTAAATAAGTTCGGGTAGTAATTGTGAACTTCAACTCTAAGATATGTGTTAACTTGTAAACTAGATTGATGGTACTAGGCTGTTGGTGAATTAAAAGTAGAAGTTAAAAGGGAAATTCGACTCTAGGTGTGTATGACTAACTTTAACCTTTGTAATGTCACCTTGTTTGGTGTACGAGTAATTGATACGTGCTATCTATGTGAACTATTTGTGAATTTTGTTTGTTTCATGGATGTTAAGGCAAGATGACCTATTTCATGAATTCTTGTGTTTTATATGGCTTGAACATTGTTGATTATACGTCCCGATATGATGGTGTGAATAAATGGCAACAAACTAAGTGTGTGTGTGTGAATGTGTTTATGTGGTAAGGGCTGTGTAATAAATGATGGAAAGAAGTCGTAATTGATGTAATTGAAATAACCGTGGTAATATCATGTGTGGCTTGTCGTGGGCAATTATCGCTGTGACTTAAATTGTATACGGGATGTTGGATATGACGGAAATGGTACTGAGGTTCATGAAAATTGTTATTGTTGTTGTGAAATGATACTCTGGTTGGCCTGATGCCACGTGATTTAACTTTGAACTGTTGTTGTTGTGTGAAATATGATTGTCCGGTGGGATCGGGTTGCGCGCCGCAACACGAAGTTATAAGGTGTGGGTTGTGGTGATAAGGGTGGCCGAGGTAATAAGGGTGGAAAAGTGATCGAAATCACTACTGAAATGAAAATATGAGAAATTTGTGAAATCATTTATGTGATGAAATAATGTTGAAAGGGGAAAAGGAGAGATTGTGAAACTTGTTTGGCTTTGGTTGTTTCTTTTGTCTGCATTTGATCGTTGATTCTATTACTTTTTGTTACTTATGTATTGTTTGATTTTACTTGGGGTAAAGTTTGTTCATACATACCAGTACAATTCAAGTGTACTGACGTCCCTTTTGCCGGGGGCGCTACATTCTTGTTATGATTGTAGGTGGTTCTATAGCAAGTACTCCAGTCCACCAACAGTAGCTTCTCCTCCACTTTCCATCAGCTGTATTGGTGAGCCCCTTTCCTCTCGGGGCCCTGTGTGGCTCATGCCGCTTTTCTTCCCAGAGTCTTATTTTGGTATTTGTGTAAGGTATAGTCGGAGCCTTGTTATTGGTAAGTATTGTAAACTCTTTTGTATCCTTAGAGGCTCCGTAGACAGGAAATATAGGTTATGTACTTATATATTTTGTATTTGGGCAGTGTAGCTTGTAAACTACGCTAAGTAACCATGTATGCTATGTATATTTCATAAAAAGGTGTTTAAATTATAAATGGCTATTTCCCTTGATTAATGAGTAATGAAAACACAGGGTAACACGTAGGACAGTAAAGGCACCCAGGTCCGCTTGACTGGGGCTACCCGGTCGAGCGCCGGTCATGTCCCTCGGTTTTGGGGCGTGACATTGGCCAAGTTGCCATAGGATGTCTCGAGTATGCCAACAGATGCTGCTATTTTCCCATGAGACTCTGCCTGCTTTTTTTGTGCATCTAAGTAGGTCTTCATGTCTTCCCTGGTGAAGTATGCGGGAGCTGTGACACTAAGTCACGAATGGATACAAACTGGAAGTATAGCGTCCCAAATGGTCCCTTAGGTGCAGCTGCCTGTGAGGATGAATCTGGTCTGGCAACAGTAGTGGTGACTATTCTCTTCTTGCTCTTTACCGCACTAACCTCGCCTAGTTACTCTCAACGGATTAAAGGGTTTGTCGGCTGGCAACCAACGATTGGTGTTACGCACCTCAACCTCTGCCCACCTAAATTCTACGATCAGTGAAGGAAACATCAATCCTGCATTTTCGTCTAACAAATACTCTCTCAGCTCCCTCAAGATATAGTGACCAACATTCACATGAATTCCGTCTAGAATGCATGCAACGAATAAGGCTCTGGTGTTGGATACATCTGAAACATTTTCACAAGGTGACACCCTGTTGCAGAGGATGTAGAGCCACATTTTAGCTTCAGTTGTGAAGTCGATCAACTTCAAACCCTTTCTCTTATTGGCCCATTTTGCTCTCATACTTCCAGGATAGAGTTTAGAAACTAGCCACTCTTTGTTTTCACAATGATCCTTTTCTTGCACTAGCTCAAGTGGATAGTTAGCAATGCCGAGTATGTTATTAATCTGCTTAGTCCAAATCCTCACAGTCTTACCCCTTATGGTGTGTTGTGGGTTGTCGAAGTTTGTACGCTTAAGATTCACGTAAAATTTGCGAACCCACTCCTCATTGGCTTTGCAAGGTGTAGGAATGAAGCATGACCATTCGGAAGTTTGTAGACGGTCATAGAATTCTGGGAGCCGCTCGACCAATTTTTCCTATGCGATCCTTTTTTCAAGAACGATCTTCTTTGTGATAAGATTGTCATAATATTGGCTTCTTCACCACATATGCGGCCCCGCAAAAGCATGAAGAGAAGCGCAGATGCAATAATTTCCACAGAAGCAGTGGTCTTGCCGCAGAAACGCTCCCGCAGAAGCGCATTTACCGCAGAATCGATCAACCAGGTAAAATTACAAAACCCTTCCCCAGTCAAGTAAACCTCTAATTTCCCCAAATCCTCACAACTCCCTCTACTCTCTCAACTGCTCACACTCAAAATTCTTAAGCACAAGACCACACAGGCTCACACTCAGAATTCTCAAGCACAAGACCACACAGGTACCATGGTTCTATTGTACTCCTCTTTTTTACCTTCTCTTTTCTTTTTCTTCTTCTTCATCTCAGCTACTCTACAATCAAGTTTTCAAAAAAAAATTTAATCACTGTTAGTTTGAGGAGTGAGGGAAAATGGTTGAGAGTGTTTGTGTGTGTGGTGCTACTGATGAAGCAAATTGTTGGGAAGTCTGGGTACCATATTAAGAAAAGGAATATCATCATCTCTGCTTGTCATGTGTTTGGAAAATTGTCCAAAAGAAAATTTAAGCTAAGTACCATAGAATCAGTCTCAATAGAGTCATAGGTTCATGTAGTGCACTGACATAGAAGTCTTTAGTATAAATTAGGTGCTAAAAATCATGTTAGAAGTGAAAAGAGTCAAACATTTCTGGGTGTTTGAACCCTTGGATGAACATCGCAGAAGCAGAAAAAGTGCCGCAGATGCGGCCTCGCACCTGCGTTGACTGTTCCATAGGTATAAGTTTTGGCAAACTAGGCAAAAGTGCGGAAGTGGAAGAAAACCCGCAGAAGCAATACCGCACTTGTGATAGAAGTCTTGAGTATAAATTAGGTGCTAAAAATCATGTTAGAAGTGAAAAGAGTCTTAAATTTCAGGGTGTTTGAACCCTTGGAACTGCAGAAGTGGAAAAAGTGTCACAGATGCGGCCTCGTACATGCGTTGACTGTTCCACAGGTGCAATTTTTGGCAAACTGGGCAAAACCGAAAAAGTGGAGGAAAACCAGCAGAAGCAGGACAACACCTGCGATGGTTCTTCCGTAGGTGTGAAAACTGGGCAAATTCTACAATTTCAGTAGCTTTGCAACTGGAGCTTCCCGAGCCCTTTCAACTCGATTCTTTAGCCTAATTGCATTGTTTTAAATTGCTTAACATGAATCTACTGCCTAAGTAACATTGTTTTGATTTTTTTAAGGTACTTTGAGCTAAAATGGACTCGAACATAAACAAAATGCTTCACTTTAATATGAAATTAAGGAGAAAGTTGAGGAACAATTTGATATTTCACGCTTAATGTCTGTTGATGACAATCTTATCACAAAGAAGATCGTGCTTAAAAAGGGGATTGTCGAGGATAAATTGGCCGAGCGGCTCCCAGAATTCTATGGTTCTATGGTCGTCGGCGAAGTTTGTACGCTAAAGGTTCGCGTAAAATTTGCAAACCCATTCCTCATTGGATTTACACAGAATAGGAATGAAGCATGACCATTCGAAAGCTTGTAGACGGCCATAGAATTCTGGGAGCCGCTCGGCCAATTTATCCTGTGCGATCCTTTTTTCAAGCACGGTCTTCTTTGTGATATGATTGTCATAATACCGGTGTCTTAACCGCATATGCGGCCCCGTAAAAGCGTGAAGTGAAGCGCAGATGCGGAATTTCCACAGAAGCGGTGGTCTTGCTGCAAAAATGCTCCTGTAGAAGCGCATTCACCTTAGAAGCGATCAACCGGGTAAAATTACAAAACCCTTCCTCAGTTAGCTAAAACTCTAATTTTCCCAAATCCTCACAACTCCCTCTTCTCTCTCAACTGCTCACACTCAGAATTTTGAAGCACAAGACCACACAGGCTCACACTCCGAATTCTCAAGCACAAGACCACAGGTACCATGGTTCTCATCTACTCCTCTTTTCTACCTTCTCTTTTCTTTTTCTTCTTATTCATCTTGTCTACTCTACAGTCAAGTTTTCAAATTTTTCTTTTTAATCACTGTTAGTTTTAGGAGTGAGGGAAAATAGTTGAGAATGTCTATATGTGTGCTGCTACTGATGAAGCAAATTGTTGGGAAGTCTGAGTACCATATTAAGAAAAGGCATATCATCATATCTGCTTGTCATGTGTTTGACAAATTGTCCAAAAGAAAATTGTATGCTATATTCCATAGAATGAGTCTTAATAGAGTCATAGATTCATGTAGTACACTAACATAGAAGTCTTGAGTATAAATTAGGTGTTAAAAATCATGTTAGAAGTGAAAAGAGTCAAAAATTTCTGGGTGTTTGAACCCTTGGATGAACATCGCAAAAAAGGAAAAAGTGCCGCAGATGCGGCCTCGCACCTACGTTGACTATTCCACAAGTCCAATTTTTGGCAAACTAGGCAATATTGCGGAAGTGGAGGAAAACCTGTAGAAGCGAGACCGTACCTGCGATAGAAGTCTTGAGATAAATTAGGTGCTAAAAATCATGTTAGAAGTGAAAAGAGTCTTAAATTTCTAGGAGTTTGAACCCTTGGAATCGCAGAAGCGGAAAAAGTGTCGCAGATGCGGCCTCGTACCTGTGTTGACCATTCCACAGGTGCGATTTTTGGCAAACTGGGCAAAACCACAGAAGTAGGACAACACTTGCGATAGTTCTTCCGCGGGTGTGAAAACTGGGCAATTCTACAATTCCAGTAGCTTTGCAACTAGAGATTCTCGAGCCTGTTCAACTCGATTCTTTGGCCTAATTGCATTGTTTTAAATTGCTTAACATGAATCCACTGCCTGACTAACATTATTTTGATTTTTTAAGGTACTTTGAGCTAAATGGACTCGAGCATGAACAAAATGCTCCGCTTCAATATGAAATTAAGGAGGAGGCTGAGGAACAATTTGATAATTCACGCTTCATGTCTGTTGATTGTCAACACCGATATTATGACAATTTTATCACAAAGAAGATCGTTCTTATAAAAGGTATTGTCGAGGATAAATTGGTCGAGCGACTCTCGGAATTCTTTATTCGTCTATAAACTTCTGGATGGTCATGCTTCTTTCCTACCCTATGCAAAGCCAATGAGGAGTGGGTTCATGAATTTTATGCAAACCCTAAGCGTGGAAACCTTGCCGACCCATAACTCACCATAAGGGATAAGACAGTGAGGTTTGGGACTGAGCAGATTAATGACATACTCGGGATTCCTAATCATCCACTTAAGCAAGTGCGAGAAAAGGATCATTGCGACAACGGAAAATGGCTTGTTTTTAAACTCTATCCTGCAAGTATGAGAGAAAAATAGCCAACAATAGAAAGGGTTTGAAATCGATCAACTTCAGAGTTGAAGCCAAAATGTGGCTCTACATCCTCTGCAACATGGTGTCACCCTGTGGAAATGTTTTAGATGTCTGCAATAGTAGAGCTTTGATCGTTGCATGCATTCTAGACGGCGTTCCTGTGAATGTTGGTCATTATATCCTGAGGGAACTAAGAGAGTATTTGTTAGATGACAACACAGGGTTGTTTCCTTCACTGATCACAGAATTGTACAGGCGGGCAGTGGTTGAGGTGCGTAGCACCGATCGTTGGTTGCTAAACGACAAACCCTTTCATCCGTTGAGAGTAACTGGCGAGGGTAGTGCAGTAAAGAGCAAGAAGAGGAAAGTCACCATTACTGTTGCAGGACCAGAGTCATCCTCACAGGCAGTTGCACCTAAGGGACCATTTGGGATGCTAAACTCCCAACTTGCATCCATTCGTGACTTAGTGTCACAGCTGCCTCATGGGCCCTCATCCTCCCAGCCTATGCCTGTATACTTCACCAGGGAAGACATGAAGACCTACTTAGATGCATAGAAAAAGTAGGCAGTATCTCAGGAGAAAATAACAGCATGTGTTGGCATACTCGAGACAGCCTATGGCAACTTGGCCAAGGCACATGCAGATCTTCAGTCATACTTCCAAAAGGAGAAGGTGAAGAATAAGAAGAAGGGCAAGTTTATGATCGAGATGTGGAAAGGCATCAAAGACATCTTCAAATGGGGGCAACCGAACAGGAAGATACCAGTTGAGGACGACGATAATAGAGAAGAGTATTCTTTCATGTCAAATGTTGTTGGTGATGATGCTGATGATATTGATGATGATGCGGCCGAGAGTTCTTTATGGAAGTGATTAACCTTCCTCCCGCAGTCTGCTAGTCTGATGCAAACCTCAGGGATACCCTAAAACTACTTGTATTTTAATTTTGATATTGTGTCGTGAGAACACTGCAATGTTGTTAGCTGGGGTGGCTTTAGGGAGTACACTTTGTTTTTACATTGATACTTGACTTGTGGCCTTGCCGGGCTTATTCTGTTGTATGGATATTGTGTGCCCTTGCCGAGCTTGTATTTTTATTGCTTATTATGTGCTCATCCTGAGCGTAGTTGTGAGCAGTTATATATGTGCATACTAGTCACTTTTGTTGTTCTTCTTTATTTATTCTTTAATCATTTTTAGTTTACGTTATTTTTTCTCATTTAGTATTAGTTTCTTTTGTTATTTATTTTCTTTAGTAGTTTTTATTATGGTATTTTTTTTACTAAACTATTTTTATGCACTCCAACACTTCAAACTCTTCAATCCAACTCCAAAAATTCTGAAACTTGGCAGATTAAACAAAAATAATACCCTAAGCTATTATAAGAAAGAAAATTTCAAAAACAACTACAAATTTTAATAATGGGTTGCCTCCCACCAAGAGCCGCATTTAACGTCATGGCACAACACAAATCACTTTATCACTTTTCTCGCCACTTTGACGATATGAATTAGGCACCCAACTTAGAATCAAGCTTGTGACCACGAGCGATGGGGGGTGGTAAGTTGATGATCAAGCCAAACTTTAATTTATCCATTTTTTATTTCTTGGCTTTCATATGAGGAATGTTATTTTGCCTTCTTGTTCCCTCAAATTATAAGATGTATGGCCTTTGCCTTTCCTCCTCCTAATCTTTCAAATTGTAATATGTATGGCCTTTGCCTTTCCTCCTCGTAATCCTTCATTGACTCGTGTAGTTCAATTCTCATATCACCACACAATTCCAATGTTGAAAAATACTTGGAATATTACATCAATCCTCCAAATTTCAATTATTTTTGAATTTTAAAATCCTCTTTTCCCCGGGACTAGAGTCAATCTCAACCATATTTTCAATTACACTGGTTGACTCTAATTCCATATTTTTCTTGGCATCACTAGCATACATGGAGTCGATTGGCGGATGTTCAATTCTTGATTCCTCAAAGTAAAGCTCACTTCTTTCCACACTCTCAAGTTGGTGGGAATAGTGAGCCTCAACCAATATTTTCATTTGATCTTCTAAAGTGCGAATATTGTCATCATTTTGAGTCAAGGCTTGCTTCAAGTACTCAAATGCAAAAGTATGCTTCTCCTCATTTTCAAGAATGGCCTCCAACATGAGCATCATTTTCTCATTTTTAGAATTTGAGAGTTTTTCTTGGTTTAAATCAAATGCCAAGGAAGCATTTTCAGCTTCAACCTCCAAGGCAGATTCTTGGCTATCATTGACTCCCATTTGTGAGTTCAACCTTTCAAGCACCAGGTCATTTTGGAGACTATTTTTCAAAAGCTCCTCCAAGGCACTTTTCTCTTCGTTTCCTCCTTCAAATAGGCATTCCAATATGAGCTTGAACTCTCCATTTTGACCATGCTTAATTTATTCCACCTCCATATCCCTAAAAATTTCATCACAAAAAGTAGAGTCATCATAGGGGGCGGCTTGGGGAAGGGAAGGACAAATAAGCACAATTATCCCAATGACCATTTTGACGACCACACTTATCACAAATACTCCACTCATGGGTTTGAGATTGTGCGTACAATCAACCCCCGGGATAATTTAAACAATTTTGCCACGAGTGTGGTCATCCATAATAAGGACAATGGTCATCAAAGTATGAACAACTACCATTCGACCAATTTTCATTATATGATGTCATTTGTTTCTTTAAAACTAAGAAAATAAACAAGAATCAAACAGAAACATAGACCAAGATAAGAAAGATAATTACATAAATATTCACAAATTTGGACCAAAGCACTTACACTTGTTTCTCAAACAGCCTAAATTATGCCAAATTGTTCCCCGGCAATGGCGCCAATTTTTTATGACGGTCGCATGCAATATAATTTACCCAACTATGAGTCAGGGTCAGATCCCATAGAGAATAATAGCAATTAGGAATGTAAGATAATTATCACTTGTTATGCAATGCCAAACACTTAGATTTGGTAATTTGAAAATATTTATATCTAAATGCGAAAATGTAAACTAGCCTAGAAAGAATGATCAATGGCTACAAGTATGGATGAATTGGGAATTACACTCAAGTAACGATCCAATGTATTTCACGATTTTATAAATATGAGCGAGTTTATGTAACTTAGCCTCGGGTAATAATTCTATATTTGCTTCTTCTGAAGACTAACAAGACTTCCTAATTGAATTATCACTAAAATAATTAAGATTTTAAGCACACCCGCATATGGCTACAAGTAGTTCAATCCGATCCCTAGGTAGAATCTATAAAATGAGGGTTAAAGCCTGAAGTTCTTGTTAATTAATCTTTCCCAACCCCAAATAATATTTCCCAAAATTAATTTGGATTTAATGGGCGAGTCCTAGGGTTAGCTAATCCCTTTGGAAATATTAAAGAATAAGGTATTTAATCCACGCTCAATGCATAAGCACAACAAGATATTTAATTCACACTTTAAACATGAATATTTCCATAAATAAGATTCAAGTGTTGGATAAAATACTACACACTTAGATATTCAATACAAAGCATGGAAATGAAGAAATGAACATAAGTGGGTACGAAATTCTCAACCAAAAGCTTCAAACTTTCAAGACCAAAGTGTGTGTGCAAGAAACCTAGTTTCCATACTTGTTCTCTCTAGTCTTAGGACTGAAAATTAAGCCAAAGATGTGTAAAAAATCTTCTAGGGCGTGTATTTGTGGGTTTGGGATTTGAGAAAATGTGAAATGTCATTCCTGCCTAGGTCTGAAGCCAGTTGACCGCACCTGCGGAAGAATCCTCGCAGGTGCGGCCCCACAGATGCGGATCACCTATCGCAGATGTGCAAGTTGAAGGGAACTTCTGGCTCCGTAGATGCGAAATCACAAGCATAGATGCGCAACTTGCATAAGCAGTTCTTGTCTGCGATCCCAGGAAAAGTGCTCAGTTCCACAGATACGGACTATTTCCTCGCAGATACGAGGTCGCTTCTGCGACCAGTCATCCGCAGATGTGGGATCACTGAAACGTTTTGCATTGTTTCAACCCTTTTTTGCTCAATTCCACTTCAATTGAATTCAACTCTCTTTATGGCATCATTTACTTGAAAATCTAACAATACACACCATAAACTCCCTCATATTATAGTTGAAGGACATAAAAACTAAAGAAAAGAGATTAGAATGAGTGGTAAATCCACCACTCATCAAAAGAAAAGGCCGGTTGAAAAATTCACTCCATTGGTTGAATCATACTCTTGTCTGTTCCAAAAGTTTAAGGAGATGGGCGTGATTGGACCCATCGCTCCCCACCATATACATACCGATTCTCATGGATTTCAAGCAAATTCTAGATATGAATATCATCCAGGTGCCCCGGGGCATATCATTTATGATTGTTGGACTTTGAAAAGGGCCATAGAAAGATAAAGACTCATCGCTGAAAAGTTGATTGTGGTAACAAATGGCGAGGACCCTCCTAATGTGACAAATAACCTATTACCAGCACACAATGATGTTCATTTTGTGGGAATGATTGGCCGAGATCAAGAATACAAGCCAGTTGGTCGAGCATAAATGACAGTGAGAACGATTCAAGAAGGAACATAACTGGAAGTAAGTCCAAGATAAGATGTGTCGTTGATTGTGAAAGGCGCCCAGATCTCAAAGAAGGCAATTTTATTTGTTCTAAAAATCTCAAGGTTGGAAGTCTACTCCAGTGTCCCAATCCCAAGGTTGTATGTCTTGGGAGGCCACCCTGTCATGAGGCAGAATCAAGGTGGTACAAAAGGTATAACTGTAACAACCCAACCCGCTAGTGATATTGTCCACTCTGGCCTAGGATCTCACGGGTTTAAAATGTGTCACTAGAGTCTAAGGCTTGTTAACTTATATACCTAGCATCTCTCCCGTGTTTTGTCGATGTGAGATTTGCCAAGGGTGTCATATACACCGCCTTAGGGACTCAACGTCCTCGTTGAGGTTTTCCCCACCACCATTCAAGGTTGCACGCGGAATGGCTCTGATATCATATGTAACGGTACAACCCGCTAGTGATATTGTCCGCTCTAGACCTAGGCCTTCACGGGTTTAAAATGCATCACTAGAGTCTAAGGCTTGTTAACTTATATACTAGCATCTCTCCCATATTTTGTCATTGTGGGATTAGCCTACTTATCACATACACCCCCTTAGGTACTCAACGTCCTCGTTGAGGTTTGCTCCACCACCGTTCAAGGTTGCACGCTTAGTGGCTCTGATACCATATGTAACAGCCCAACCCACTAGACTAGGTAAGCCTAACAACATGCAGAATAACTGAAATAATGATTTGAAGTCTCAAAACTTCAACAATTACATAAAATAGAATCTGCCACTCAACAATGTACAACACCTAAAACTCGACGAAATATAAGTCGCAAGCTCTATGAAGTAATACTAAATAACTCTATACAATAGTGTTAAAATAAGGACAAGTAAGTAAAATAATCCAGGTGGAGGGGGACTCTAAGACCTGCAGATGCTGGCAGGTGTACCTTGAAGTCTCCACGTGCGAACTCTATTCAGTGACGTCCGATAACAAATCAATACCAAAATTTATATACATGTGGGGCGGCGTGCCTGTAAAATCTATCGAAAATACATCTGGATAATCCCTCACTACCGGAACTAACTCAACAGTAGGAGTATCAACACTGACTTCTCTCAAATATGCAAGATACACATCACCTCCCTTTCCAACCATCTGTTTTACCTTAAGGGAAGACACCACCCTGCTAGGAACATAATCTAAAGTACCTCTCTACTCCAACTGCGGCAACTCTGGCATAGCCAATGTCACCATCTTGGTATGACAATAAAGGATAGCATGATAGGATGACAACCAGTCCATGTCCAAGATAACATCAAAATCTACCATACCGAGCAATAATAGATCAGCTCTGGTCTCAAAACCACTAAGAACAACTAAACACGAACAATACACATAGTCAACAACAATGGAATCTCCCACAAGCGTGGACACATAAACAAGAGAGCTCAAAAAATCACGGGATATACCCAAATGCGGAGCAAAATAAGATGATACATAGGAATAAATAGAGCCTGGATCAAGTAAGACTAATGCATCTCTATGACAAACTAGAAATGACATGTGATAACTGAGTCGGATGCAACCACCACTGTCCTAGTAGGAAGAGCATAATACCTGTCCTGGCCTCCCCCTCTAGGGCAACCTCTACTTGCCCGACCTCCACCCCTGGCTGGTTGTGCAAGTGGAGTGGCAACTGGTGCGGTAAATATGATCTGAGAAGTCTAAGGGCCCTGTGGTATACGTGGAGCCTGAGTAGTCTGTGGAGGTGCACCTCTCCTGAGTAAATCCCTCACCATGTGACGAGTTCCACCACACTCGAAATAAGCCCTCGGAGGATGTGGCTACTGGAACTGCACGGGCCTGATCAGCTAGATTGACCACTGAAAGCACCCCGTGTAGGAGGAGCACTAGACAATGACAGTGCATAATGGGGAAACTGAGGCCTAGGAGTGGCCCGAATAATGCTTTAAGCTAGAAGTGCTAAATGAATAGGGCGGCTCACATAGCCCCTACTATGACGATTTGTAACTGGAGCACGGCTCCACTATGTGTGCCAGAATCTTGAGGCCTCTTGGCCTCCCTATCCACTCCCTCCCAGGCCTACATACCCTCCAATCTCCTAGCGATCTCCACTACCTGCTGGTGTGGGACGTCCATCTCCAACTCTCAGGCCATGCTGAATATGATGCCAGGTTTGAGCCCTTCGATAAATCGACGAACTCGCTATCTGACAGTGGCAACCAAGGCTGGTGCATGCCTGAACAAATCACTGAATTGGACTGCATACTCCGATACAATCACAGAACCCTGGCACAACTTCTCAAACTCTGTGCCCCATGCATCCCTAAGACTCTGGGGAACAAACCCCCTAAAGAACACCTCTAAGAACATATCCCAAGTGAGTGAAGCTGCCTCGGTCTAGCTGCCCAACGCATACGCCCGCCACCACTAATAAGTTGCTCTCTTAAGTTTTAACGTAGTAAAAGCAACCCCACTCGACTCTACAATACCATAATACGAAGGATACAGTGGCACTCCTCAAGAAAACCCTGGGCATCCTCTGAAGCCAAGCCACTAAAAATAGGAGGGTGGTTCTTTTTGTACCTCTCGAGCCTGATCTGATCCCCCTCAGAAACTGCCGCCCTAACCTTGGGCTAAACTGGGATGACCGGCTACACTGGTATGACCCTTGGGACTTGGTCAACTTGGACCCGCTGCTCTAGGGTACGGACGGTGCCAAACATGCTCAGAAACTGGGCAAGGGTCTCCTGAGGTGTTGGGGTAGTAAAAGGCGTATCAGGTGCATGCTCTCAAATTAGAGCTACTGGTGGCTCCTCTGTAGTAGCTCGGGCAAGTGCTCTAGCTGCACCACATGCCCGTCTTCGGCCTCTGCCCTGGCCTCTCTCAGGCTCTAGCAGGGGGCACGAGTGTCTAATCACTAGATCCAGCTATGCATGTCCTCACCATCTGTAAGAGAACAGAAAGACAGAGCTTTAGAATTTCGAAGACATAAAGAATGCACGATAAGGAAGTAAGGAAGCGATACCCTCCCGAAGATAAGTACATATATCTTTGTGCCAATCTGAGAGATTCTACTAAACTTGCTTGTGACTCATAACACCCATCAACCTAGAGCTCATCAATCAACTTGTCACGACTCCAATTACCCTCCGTATGATGTCGTGACGGCAACTAGTCTCTAAGACTAGGTAAGCCTAACAACATGGAAAATAATTGAAATAATGATTTAAAGTCTCAAAACGTCAATAATAATAAAAAATAAAATCTGCCATTCAATAATGTACAACTCCCAAAACCTGGCGAAATATAAGTCACAATCTCTATGAAGTGATACTAAATAACTCTATACAATAGTGTCAAAATAAGGACAAGAAAGTAAAATAATCTAGGTGGAGGGGGACAAGAGGCCTGCGGACGCTGGCAGGTGTACCTTGAAGTCTCCAGGCACAGACTCTACTCATTGACACCCGATAACAAATCAATACAAAAATTGATATCCCTTTTGGGTGTCATACCCAGAAGATCCACCAGAAATACATCTGGATAATACCTCACTAGCGGAACTGACTTAACAGTAGGAGTATCAACACTGGCATCTCTCACATATGTAATATACGCATCATGTCCCTTCCCAACCATCTGTTGTGCCTTAAGGAAAGACACCACCCTGCTAGGAATATAATCTCAAGTACCTCTCCACTCCAATCACCATCTTGGCATGACAATCAAGGATAGCATGATAGGGTGACAACTAGTCCATGCCCAAGATAACATCAAAATATACCATGCTGAGCAATAATAGATCGTCTCTGGTCTCAAAACCACCAAAACAACTAAACACAACCGATACACATGGTCAACAACAATGGAATCTCCCACAAGCGTAGATACATAGATAGGGCGGCTCACATAGCCCCTTCCATAACGTGCTGCAACTGGAGCACGGGCACCGCTATATGTGCCAAAATCTTGATGCCTCTTGGCCTCCATCTCCTCTCTCTCCCAGGCCCACATAACCTCCAATCTCCTAGCGATCTCCACTACCTGCTAGTATGGGATGTCCATCGTCAACTGTCGTTGCATGCTGAATATGATATCAAGGTTGAGCCCCTCGACAAATCAATGAACTCGCTCTCTAACAGTAATAACCAAGGCTGGTACATGTTTGGACAAATAACGAAATTGGATTGCATACTCCAATACGGTCATAGAACCCTAGCGCAATTGCTCAAACTCTCGCGCCATGCATCCCTAAGACTTTGGGGAACAAACTCCATTAAGAACATATCTGAGAACTAATACCAGGTGAGTGAAGCTGCCTCGGCCGGGCTACCTAACTCATACGCCCACCACTACTAATAAGTCACTCCCTTAAGTTGTAACATAGTAAAAACAACCCCACTTGAGTGCACAATACCCATAGTACGAAGAATATGGTGGCACTCCTCAAGAAAACCCTGGGCATCTTCTGAAGCCAAGCCGCTAAAAGTAGGAGGGTGATACTTCCTATACCTCTCAAGCCTGATCTTCTCCTCCTCAGAAGCTGCTGCCCTAACCTCGGGCTGAATTGCGACGACCGGCTATACTGGTATGACCTTTAGGGACCTGGCCAACCTGGATACTTTGCTCTAGGGGGCGGGCAGCAGGAGTCTGTGCTTCTCCCCTGGCCTGAGATATAGCAGGAGCAAGTGGAATCAACCTCGCCTGAGCTAAGCTGCCAAATATGCTTTGAAACTGGGTGAGGGTCTCCATAAGTTGGTATCAGAGCTCTAGGTTCATAGGTGTTATGAGTCACAAGCAAGTTTAGTAGATTATCACGGATCGGTACAGAGACGTTTGTAGTTATATTCAGGAGGCTATGGATTTGTTAGGAAAAGTTTCACTTCCTTGATTCCTTATCGTGCGAATTTGTTGACTTTAGAATTCTAAATCTTTGCCTTTATATTCTTTCATGGATGGTGAATACACGCACAGCTTGATCTGATGATCGGACACCCGCGCCCCTTGCTAGAGCTGTAAGTGTCGGGGAAAAGGCCAAGGACAGGTACATGGTACAGCTAGAACACCTACCCAAGCTTCTACAAAGGAGCCACCAGTAGCTCCAATCGGAGAGCAGACAACTGAGATACCTGTTACTACTCCAACACTTCAGGAGGCCCTCGCCCAGTATTTGAGCATATTTGGCACCTTAGCTGTAGTGGGGTTGATTCCACTTGCTCGTGCCATATCTCAGGCCGGGGGAGGAACACAGACTCCCGCTGCCGCACCCCAAAGCAATGGGTCTAGGTTGAACATGTCCTAGAGGTCTTACCAGTGCAGCTGGTCATCATAGTCCAGCTCGTGGTTAGGGCAACGGCTTTTGAGAGGGAGCAAATTAGGCTCGAGAGGTATAAGAAGTATCACCCTCCTACTTTCGACAGCTTGGCTTCCAAGGATGCCCGGGATTTTCTTGAGGAGTGCCACTGTATCCTCCATACTATGGTATTGTTGAGTCGAGTGGGGTTTCTTTCACTACGTTCTAGCTTAAGGGAGCGGCTTATCAGTGGTGGCGGGCGTATGAGTTAAGTAGCCCGGTCGAGGTAGCTTTACTCACCTAGGATCAGTTATTAGAGATGTTCTTAAGGAAGTTTGTTTCCTGGAGTCTTAGGGATGTATAGCACGCAGAGTTTGAGAAGTAGCGCTAGGTTTCTATGACCATATCAGAGCATGCAGTCTGGTTCGGTAATTTGTCCAGGCACGCACCAGCCTTGGTTGCTACTGTGAAAGAGCGAGTTCGTCGATTTATCGAGGGGCTCAACCCTTGTATGAAATTCAGCATGGCCTGAGAGTTGGAGATGGACATCCCATACCATCAAGTAGTGGATATCGTTAGGAGATTGGAAGGTATGTGGGCCTAGGAGATAGATGCGATGGAGGCCAAGAGGCCTCGAGATTCTGGCGCATATAGTGGTACCATTGCTCCAGTTGCAGCTCGTCATGGCAGGGGCTGTGTGAGCCGCCCTGTTCATTCAGTATTTCCAGCTTCCAGCGGTATTCCGGCCACTCCCAATCCTTAGGTTCCCCATTATGCATCACCATTTCGAGTGCACCTCCTTCATGGGGTGCTTTTAGCGGTCAGTCCATCCGATCAGGCCCAAGCCAGGTCTAGCAGCCACATCCTCCGAGGGCTTATTTTAAGTGTGGTGACGCTCATCACATAGTGAGGGATTGCCCCAGAGTCAGGAGGGATGCACCTCCATAAACTACTCAGGTCCCACATATACCACAAGGCCCTCAAGCTTCTCAAGCCATGGTTACTGCACCAGTTTCCACTCCACCTGCATAGCCAGCCAGGGATGGAGGTCGGGCAGGTAGAGGTCACCCTAAAGGGGGAGGCCATACCAGATATTATGCTACTCCTGCTAGAACGAAGGCAGTTGCATCCGACTCAGTTATCACAGGTATTATTCCAGTTTGTCATAGAGATGCATCGATCTTACTTGATCCAGCTCCACTTATTCCTATGTATCATCTTATATTGCTCTATATTTAGGTATATCCCGTGATTCTTTGAGTTCTCCTGTCTATGTGTCTACGTTTATGGGAGATTCCATTATTGTTGACCATATGTATCGGTCGTGTTTAGTTGTTCTTAGTGGTTTTGAGACCAGAGACGATCTATTATTGCTCTATATGGTAGATTTTGATGTTATCTTGGGCATGGACTGGTTGTTGCCCTATCATGATTTTCTTGATTGTCACGCCAAGACGGTGACATTGGCTATGCCAGGTTTGCCGCAATTGGAAGGGAAAGGTACTTTAGATTATGTTCCTAGTAGGGTGGTGTATTTTCGTAAGGCACATCGGATGGTTGGAAAGGGATGTGATGGGTATCTTGCATATGTGAGAGATGTCAATGTTGATACTCCTACCATTAAGTCAGTTTCGGTAGTGAGGGATTATCCAGATGTATTTTCGGCAGATCTTTCGGGCATATCGCCGATAGGGATATCGATTTTGGTATTAATTTGTTACCTGGTATAAGTGAGTAGAGTCTGTGCGTGCAGACTTCAAGGTACACCACCAGCATTCGCAAGCCTCGTAGTTCCTCTTACCTAGATTATTTTACTTATTTGTCCTTATTTTGACACTATTGTATAAAGTTATTTAGTATCACTTCATAGAGCTTGTGACTTATATTTCGCCGATTTTCGAGAGTTGTACATTGTTGAGTGGCAGATTTTATTTTAGTAATTGTTGAAGTTTTGAGACTTTAAAACATTATTTCAGTTATTCCGCATGTTGTTAGGCTTACCTAGTCTCAGAGACTAGGTTCCATCACAACATCCTACAGAGGAAAATTGGGATCGTGACAATAACTAAGCTGATCATAATCAAACCCGTCGTGAAACCCCGTGTCACAAACACAAAAACCATTTGGAACTATAACAAAATTTTGGTGACCTACAAAGGCAAGGAAATCATAGAAGAAGTGGGGGAAACTGGAGGTTTGACTTGGTCGGGGAGGTGTTACTCTTCAGAAGAAAGAAGAATTGAGAAGGCCAAGCAAATGAGAGAAGGCCAAAATGCCAATAAAAAGAAACTAGTCACTTAAGAAGAGGTTGAAGAGTTTTTGAAAAGGATGAAAGTTCAGATTACTCAATCATTGATCAGTTGAGAAAGACTCCTGCTCAAATCCTCTGCTATCTCTGCTCATTCATTTAGAAGAGCATGCCCGTGTACTAAACAAGATCTTGAATGAGGCACATGTCTTAGAGAAAACTATAGAAGCCAACATATTTTTTGAGGTGAACAAAATCTCCTTTACTGATGGTGAACTCCTGGAGAAAGGAGCCGAGCATAATAGGTCTTTGCACCTGACTGTCAAATGTGAGGGGCACTACGTAAAGCGAGTCATGGTTGATGGAGGCTCGACTGTAGATGTATGTCCTTTCTCCACCTTGCAAAGTATGAAGATTAATATAGGCAGAATCCAGCCCAGCAGTGTTCACATCCGGGGTTTTGATGGCTCAGCGAGAGATACCAATGGGGAGACAAACCTCACTATGACAATTGGGCCAGTTGATTTTGAAATTGTCTTCCAAGTAGTAGATGTGGAAACTTCTTATGACCTTCTTCTTAGAAGGCCATAGATTTATATGGCTCAAGTTGTGCCATCCACCTTGCATCAGATGCTCAAGTTCGAACATGACATGTAAGAAATTATTATTTACGGAGAAGACAAGTCATCCATCTATAAAGACCTCGTTTATTCTGCGTATTGAGGCCAAGAAAGTGTGCGAGTCCATCATCAGACTTTTGAAGTGTTTGCTTTGAACCATGTTGAGGAAGGAAAGCAAATTTTGTATCGTCATCTTTGTGACGACCCGACCCGTTGTCACGTGAGTTACCGCCTCGTTTCCCCCATATTATGTTGTTCTATGTTTCAATATCAATATTTGAGTTGATCGGATAGAATTGAATTGGTTTTAGTTGGAAATGAGACACATAGTCTCTTAGAAAGAAGCTTGTTTTTGGAAAAGTCAACCGGAAGTTGACTATATAGTTAGAAGGCTCGGATGTGAATTCCGGTGATTTGGTTAGCTTCGGGGGATGATTTGTGACTTAGGAGTGCGATCGGAATTGAATTTGGAGGTCCGGTGTAGAATTAGGCTTGAATTGGCGAAGTTTGAATTTTGGCGAATTCCGGTTGATAGGTGAGATTTTGATTCGAGGGTCGGAATGGAATTCCGAGATTTGCAGTAGCTCCGTTAGGTGATTTTTGATATGTGTGCAAAGTTTCAGGTAATTCGGAGGTGTTTAGGTCGGGTTTTTGATCGAATATGCAATTCATAAGTTTTTAAGAAATTTAGGCTTCGATTTGATCATAATTGAGGATTTTGAGGTTAACGTTAGCATTTTGATGATTCGAGCAAGTTTGAATGAATTATTAGATCATGTCTGTTCTTTTGATTGAGGTCCTGGGGGCCTCGGGGTGATTTCGGATGGTTAAACAGAGGTTTTAGGCATTGTTGCAGGTATGATGTTTCAGCCTTCTGGTATTTCTGCATCTGCGGTTAAGCGGTTCCGCAGATGCGGTGGGGGAGCCACAGAAGCGATCTTGAGTGGCCAAGGGGAGTTCCGCATAAGCGGAAGGTTGGAAGCGTAAGCGAAGCCGCATAAGCGGATTTTAGACCGCAGAAGCGGTAGGAGGAAAATCGCATAAGCAGTCCCAGGAGTTTTTGGGTTGGACCGTATAAGCGGTCAAATTGCCGCATAAGTGTGACCGCAGGTGCGGTCAGTGAACCGCAGAAGCAAAAATATCTGAAGGGTTTTAATGAAACAGTGTTCGCAAATTTCAAAAGTTAAGGAAAATATTTTGACTTCGGGAAGAGGCGATTTTGGGCGATTTGGAGAGGAATCGAAGGGGATTCCATCAGGTATGAATTTATAGACTCAAATAATGTTATTATGGTGTAAAAACATGAATTAATCACTGAAAATCCAAGGATTTAAGGGGTACAAATGGAGGTTAGGGCTTGAAACCTAAGAAGGTTTGAATTGACAATTTGAGGGGTCAAATGGACTCCGATTCTTGTGTATTTGGTATGTACAGACTCGTGGTGAGACGAGGATTCCAGGAATGTGAATTTCGTAATTTTTTGAGACATGGGCCCGGGGCTCGGGTTTTGCCAACTTCGTGTTTTTGGGTGTTTTTCGAGTTCTTTCAATTGGGTTATGTTCCATTAGCCTATTGTAATGTATTCGTTGTGGTTTTGAATGCGCAAGGAGGCAGATTCGAGAGGAAAAGGCATGGCGAGATAGTTTTGTGGCCGGCTTGAGGTGAGTAATAGATGTAGATGATAACCTGAGGGTTTGAAACCCTGGTATATCACACTGTGACGCTATATTGAGGCGAGACACGTACTATACGGTGAGTGCGGGGTTGATTGTGATTGGGGACTATGGCTTAGTCCTACCAAATGATGTTTGTACTGTGTTATTGGCTAGAAATTAGTTGACAAATCTCCTACTTGGATGGTTATGGTTATATATGGGCTGTATGCCGATTATTTAGATCCCGTAGGGATTATTATCACTGTTTCCATGATGTTTGGAATGTTTTCATGACATCATTCATAAGTTAAACACTGTCTCGAAATGGCTAGTAAATTCTAAGGCTTTAACCACTAAATTACTAATTTTTGATAATTGGAACTGAAAATGGTAAGTTTGACTGTGCCCGTATGGCTTGCATGCATATAATTGGACTGATTGTGGATCGGGCCGTACACTGCAGCGAATGTTACGTTGATATTGCGCTTGGGCTGTAGGAGCCCCTCCGGAGTCTGAACCCCCACAGTGAGCGCGGGTACCCAAATGGATCGGGTTGTTCGCCGCAGCGGTCATGTGCATTGCATTGCATTCATACATCTATACCTGCCTATGTTATCTGTCATTAATTGTTGTCATTACACTGTTAAAGGTGTAGGAGTATTGATTATAGATTTACATTGTTATATTTCGAGATTTCTTACTGTCAGTCATTATATATGTCTATTACCACTGAGTTGGAAGTACTCACTTTACTCCATGCACCATGTGTGTAGATCCAGGTACCTCGGGAGTTTAGCTGAGCTTTTGCTGATTTCAGAGTTTATCCGGAGTTGTCGAGATAGCTTCCTGACGTCCGCAGGACCCGACTCCTCCCCTATTCCTTTATTATTTTTGCATTTTAGAACATCAGTGTTACTGAGGATGTATTATTTGATATCTTAGAGGCTCTAGACTCATGACCCCCAGGTCTTTAGGAGTGTATTCAGTTTTATCTTGATATTCTTCTTATATTTGCTTATAAATTAAAATTATTAGCCTTAGTGCTGATAATGGTATTCAAATGACTCGTTTTGAGCTTCATGCTCGGGTTGAGAGTGTAATTGGTCGGGCTTGCCTAGCAATTGTGTTGGGTGCCATCACGATCGGGATTGGGGTCGTGAGAAGTTGGTATCAGAGCCTAGGTTACTAGGCCTCATGATTCATGAGCCGGTTAGTAGAGTCTCGCAGATCGGTACAGAGACGTCTGTATTTATCCTTGAGAGGCTGCAGAACCCTTAGGAAAACTTCACTTTCTTGGAATTCTTATCGTGCGTACTTGATTCAGCTTGAGATGTAACTCTTGAAATTCCTTCCACACGTCTGTATGCGCACATGAGCGCTCGGTATTATAAGTTCCCTAATGGCTTATGATTCCCCGATCGGGGGGCGAGATGTGATCCCCGTGAGTTCGATGTTGGGCCAGTCTGGAGGACTTGAGGCCGGATCTTTCCTATGGATGGAGCACTGAGGTGCTGATCGTGTGAGCAAGTGTTTTGTACTTATATGTTCGGTATTGTCGCTATTAGTCGGAATGGCGGTTTGGGTATCCATGTGATGAGTATGTTAGTACTGCAATATGTATCTATGTGACTTGGTAGTGACGAAGGAGTCTACTGAATGATAGATGAGCTGGTAAGTATTAGATTCCTATTGTGATCTGTTGTGTAGC
Source organism: Nicotiana glauca (assembly GCA_026770625.1). NCBI lineage: Eukaryota > Viridiplantae > Streptophyta > Magnoliopsida > Solanales > Solanaceae > Nicotiana > Nicotiana glauca. The sequence continues at coordinate 212,800 of MU673065.1, forward strand.
CCCGAGTTATGGGCGCGTGAAGAATATTTTCGTATCTCCTAGTTGGAAGTTAAGTGCAATACGTGTGGCAGAACGAGTTCAGACTCAGGAAGACTAAAATGACTGTGTTATGTGTATGATGGTGGAAGGTGTGCTGAAATATTAAATTGAGGCGAAGTAGGTGGGATATCTCCTGTGGAGTGTTCTAAGGGGTATGATTCTTATGTATATTTTTAGAAGACCTCATGTGTAATTGAAAGGTATGTGTTGTAATTTGAGAAATTTGGGTCGCTCAGAGAGTGGACTCGATTGATGTGGGGATGAATGCGAGGTTTGTAGAGGATTTCAGTATCCGAGGATCTGTGTTTTCATAAGCTAGTATATGATTTGAGTTTAATCTCACTATAATATTGTGGTATCATTAGAGTAAAAGTATTATGGGTTATTAAATGTGTCCTGATAGGTGGCTTTGAGCCAAGTTGGGGAGGTTGCGGTTGATTAGCTGATTGCACGGTTATGTGCTATGTTGTTTCCGTTTCGAGGTATGTTGGCGGATCAGTCATGGTTGCAGAGAATGAGCCAAGGATGGAACGAGTGAAGAAAAATTTTGATAAAGGTTATATGGTGCTTCGTAGATGTGAGGAAATAATAGGATGTCTTGAGCTGTTATTGATAAAGAATGCTTAGTGTATAGAAAAGGAAGATGTTCGTTTGTATTGGAATGAGGTCATATCCTTCGGTGTCAGAGTGCTAATAAGGCACGGGTAGTTCTGTTCGTTAGGTCAGATAATTTATAGTTGAATAAGAGTGAATGACTCTCCAGAATGGTGTTATTGGGTACAAGATTTGGCATGTAACAATCGGGTATCTCCAGGTTGTGTATGTGGTCAGAGACCGTGTTTTCATCGGGAATGTCGGGGCTTGTGGTATTTTTATGTTAATTATGGGATCCATGAATTCCGATTCACATGAAGTTCTTAAAGTAAAGTATTATGGAACGTGGTATTTTTGGGAAGAACTGAGAGAGTATTCGGTGGCCTATGGGTCTTAGACAGTGTGGTCTTATGTTTGAGTCTTGTGTGGTAGGCCTGGATTGAGGCATTGTGATGCTATGGCAAGGGAGAAATATCAAGTGGATGATGAATAAAAAAAAAGAAATTTGATAGAAGGAATAGCTTGATAATAGACCAAATCGGTATGGTAAAGATATGATTAATTCCTTGTATGTGTTCGAAGTAATGGGCTTTTACAGGCAATTTGCAGCAATGCTCTTGAGTTTTGACGGCTTGCTCAGCTCGGTTTAGATAGAAGGATTCAGTCCTGGCCGTTTACTCGAACAAATGGAGTTGGCAGAGATGTTCTTGTTGGGTTTTACCGTGGTTTGAAGATGAATATATTTCGTATGGGTATGCGAAGCATAGAGTGTGTAATGATTTTTCTTCTAAATGGGATCAATGAAAGTTCTTGACTAGTTGAGTGCGTCGGTGTCTGTGGCGCGTAAGGGAGATAAAGTTCTCATGTTATCCTAATGTGGTATAGTATATGCGTTATGTTGTGGAGGATTGGGATTTGTGTGTGTAAGGCTCGGTTCAGTTCGGAATGGAAAGTCATTAA